>JAGSMP010000662.1:0-122182 GCA_029286625.1 Parnassius orleans
GGCTGGTAGAATGGACTACGCTTTACCAAAGTCCTTTAGACCTATAAGCCTATCCTTCTTTCTTCTTAAGACGTTGAAAAGGTTATAGATAGATATATTTGGGATGTAATTCTAGCTACGAGACCCATACATTACAACCAGCATGCTAATCGCAGAGGCAAATCTACTAAAACAGCCCTGATCAGTGTTATTGATAGGGTCGAAAAAGCGCTGGATGTAAAGAAATAGCTTTTTGTGCCTTTCTAGATATTGTGGGCGCCTTCGACAGTAGCCCCACATCACTGCTTGTTAGGAGCCTGACATCTAAAAATGTTGACCCCACAACCATCAGGTGGGTGAAGTCGATGCTCTCAAACAGAAAGGCAAAAATAGCGCTGTTTCAAACTTCGAATGAGGTTGCAACTACAAGAGGCTGTCCACAAAGAGGTGTTTTGTCACTCCTTCTTTGGACTCTTGCGGTTTACCAATTATTATCCAACATTGCAGATCTTTGCATTGATACACTAGGTTATGCTTATGACTTTGTGATCATTGGGAGCGGCTTTTGCGAAAGTATTTCATCATTAATCATACAAAGATCCCTAAACACTATAAATAACTGGTGTAGGGATAACAGTTTATCAGTTAATGCTGATAAAACTGTTATAATACCCTTTACCAAAAAGAGACGATTAGACAAATTAGTCACACCAAAACTTAATGGTAAAAAAGTACCATTCTCTACTGAAGTTAAGTACTCTTGGGCGTAACAACAAACCAAAAACTAACGTGGAAATCTCACCTTAGCAACGTATGCCATAAGGCTAAAATTGCTTTAGGTAAGTGCAGTAGTATGGTCGGGAACAACTGGGGCTTGCGTCCCAGTATGATCCTATGGCTATACAGCAGCATAATGAGGCCAATTCTTACCTACGCCTCTACTATCTGATGTAATAAGGCCAACCAAAAGACGACTGCGGACAGATTAATAGTCTACAAAGGACTGCCTGCTTAATGGCAACTGGAACGATACGATCATAGCCTGGAGCGGCTCTTAATGCACGTATATGGCTTAATCTTTATTTAGACAAGGAGACGAGGGCAAGTTTGTATAGAATTAACGCCCAGGGCGATTTGAGCTTGCTTTCCTAAAGATTGAGATTCATACTCGACTCAATTAAGGAAACACCGGTCTTATGCATGATCTCAGATATCATGCGTCCACTGTATACTTTTAATAAAAAGTATATAGTGGAACTACCCTCCAGAGAAGACTGGCTGAATATAGATGTCATCTGTGAGGTCGGTAGCCTTATGGTATACCGATGGGTCAAAAATGGGCCTCGACGTAAACTTTGGAATTTATAGGAAACGCCCCAAATTCAAACTTAGTATGAATTCGGGTAGATTCATCTCTATCTTCCAGGCAGAAATTTTAGTACTTCAGTGTACGGAAATCAATCTGCAAAAATACTACGTCAACCATATAATCAATATAAACTCTGATAGTCAAGCAGCACTGCTAGCGCTAAGATCAAAGCTTAACAGCATAGTGCAATCGAAGCTAGTTGGAGACTGCGTGAACCGTCTAAACGCCCTGGGATGTAACAACATTGTCGTTTTAAGATGGATTCCGGGTCACGCGGGTATTGTAGGCAATGAACTTGCCGACAAGCTCGCACGGGAGGGTTCAAATAGTACACAATTTGGACTCGAGCCATATTGTGGAATCTCAAAAAGCCTAGTCCGATTGAATGATGAATGAATGAATGAATGAATGAATGAATGATTTTTTTATTCAATATTGATTATTACATAATACTTATTGAAAGTCATTTTTTATTTACCACTTGTTCGGAAAATACCACTGTCCTGGGAAGAACCAGCAAGAAACCCAGCGGGACTTTTTTTTAAACATATTTCACTTAAAAATAATTTTGTTTATACAATTTTTAAATGAATTTTAATACAACCAGCATGGTGGCGATCACCTTATTCCCAGGGGTTATTTTCATTCATGTATTCCTTGATATTATAATAACCCTTTTTGTACAGTTTTTATTTAATAAAACTTTTAAACTTGTTTACTGACAAACTTTGAACATGTTCTGGGATTTTGTTGTAAAAGCATATACATTGCCCCATAAATGAATTACTGATTCTGTGGAGTCTAGTAACTGGCATTACAAGCTTATGTTTGTTCCTAGTGTTTATAGCATGAACATCTTTATTCTTATTAAAGCTATTTATGTTTTTATGTACATAAATTACATTTTCATAAATATATTAATAAAACGAGTTGAATAGCTCCTCTAAAACAAACTGACATTTATTTCTAATGAATTTACATAGGTAGGTACATTTCACATAGCTATATGGTGAATGATAGAATGATAGACCTTTATTTGCGATAGATGGCGTTACTAGGCAGTTCCTCTCTTCTTGTTAATTTCAATACAAAATTAACACCACCACTTATTGAAATAAACAAAAGAAAAACACTATTTTAATTTAACAATGCCTATTTTTCCCATAAATTTGTGATGCTTAACTTTACACAGACTCTTAGTAAAAAGATCAGCTGGCATTTCTGATGTATTCAAGTATTCGATCCTTACTAACTTTCTTTCAACAGCTTCTCTTATAAAATGAAATTTTACATCTATATGTTTACTTCGTCTGTGATACATACTGTTATCAGTTAATTTTTTGGGCACTCTGACTATCATTATACAATATTATTGGCTCGACAGTACTATTTTTGCTAACAATTAATTCTGTAAGCAGATTTTTCAGAAAAATTGCTTCCTTGCTGGCTTCACAGATAGCCATGTATTCAGCCTCTGTGCTGGAGAGCGCCACTGTTTGCTGCTTTCTACATTCATGAGAAACTACACAACCTGAGTACAAGAAACAATATCCAGTAAATGATCTCCTGTCTACAGAATTTGAGCCCCAATCAGCATCTACAAAGCCAATTAGATCTAAATTGTTTTTTACATATACCAAACCAAAATCTTTTGTAGCACTTAGATATCTCAGAACTCTTTTTGCATGTTTCCAATGCGTTTCTGAATTACAGTTATTGAACTGGCTTAGGTAACTAACTGAGTATGAGATATCTGGTCTAGTAAGAACGGAAAGATACATGAGACTTCCAATCAATTGTTGATAAGGATAGGTACTAGTCACATTCTTATCTTTTTCTAGTTTTAAATTTACCTCCATAGGGGTCTTGGTCTCCATGGTATACCATTAGAATTTTGCATGTTAAATTTACACAATAGTTTCTCGATAAACTTTGTCTGATTAACACATAATTTGCCTTTTTGTATAACAATATTCATTCCTAAACACTGTCTTAACTGACCTAAATCTTTCAACTTAAATTTAGAACTTAACTGGGCTTTTAGGTAATCTACTTCTCTGTTACAGTTTGAAAATATGAAAAAATCATCAACAAATAGAGCAATAAAGGTTTTTTCTTTTTCAGATATTTTAACAAATAAACAGGGTTCATACAGGGATTTTTTATAACCTAACTCTTGTAAACAATTTTCAACCTTTTTATACCATGCTCTAGCTGACTGCTTTAATCCATAAATCGCCTTTTTTAGTTTCAAAACTTTACCTATATTACTTTCATTTTTTAAATTATTAGGCAATTGCATGTACACACATTCATTGAGTTGACCATTTAAAAAAGCTGTTGTCACATCCAAATGGGTTATGTTTAAGTCTAAGTTAACACTAATACCAAATAACAATTTTAAAGTAGAGTATCTTAGAACCGGTGAAAAGGTTTCTTTATAGTCAATTCCTTGTTTTTGTGTATTACCTTTTGCAACCAATCTGGCCCTATATCTCACTGTGTTATCACTATTTAACTTCCTTTTAAAGACCCATTTACACTGCACAACACGTGCATCACTAGGTTTGTCCACTAAGTCCCATGCGTCGTTATCTTGGAACGATTGCAATTCGTCTTCCATTGCTTTATACCACTCTTCTTGTTCAGTATCATTGATAACATTTTCATAGGTAATACATTCGTTACCTATATTTTCATCCTCAATTGCGCATATATTATTGAAACCATATCTCTGTGGTGGTTTCTCACACGCTTTCTAGTTTACTCACAGGCTCAGGATACTTTATATCCTCTATCTCGCTCATACCTCCTCAAAATTTGAAGAACTGGTTGATATGTCTGATCTTTCTTCTTCACTAGGTATGTTTGTCTCGTCTTTAGGATTTTCTGCTGTTACATCGCCATCGTCGGTTGTGAGAGTTTGATCCATCTCTGCAGGCGTATCTGATTCTTCTTCTTCCTTTTCTGTAACTTCTTCCTCTTTATTCTCCACCACTGCTTGTACCATTTCTGAGTCTTTGCTGGCCTCTATGATAACAACATCTCTGCTGGTAAGAATTTTCTTAGTTACAGGATTATATAATCTATAGCCTTTAGTGTTCTCTGCATATCCGAGAAAAATGTATTTTTCTGCCTTTTTGTCCCATTTTGTTCTTTTTATTTTGGGAACATGAGCCATTGCCGTGCTTCCAAAAACTCTTATGTGGCTGAGATCTGGCTTTCTGCCGAACCAGAGCTCATATGGAGTAATTTGTAGACCTGAAGCCAATGTTCTATTCCGTAAGTAAACTGCAGTATTCACTGCTTCAGCCCAAAACTTTTTATCCATTTTGGCATCATAAAGAAGACATCGAGCTCTCTCAACCACGGTTCTGTTCATTCGTTCACACATACCGTTTTGCTCTGGTGTGTATGGATTAGTTTTTTGATGCACGATTCCAGCTTTCTTCAAAAAACATTCCATTTCCGATGAGCAGAACTCTCCACCGTTATCTGTTCTGTTGATGTATTTTCCTGTCTGTCGCTCCACCATAGCTTTGAATTCTCTAGTACATCATCACTTCGCTCTTTGACTTTAGAAAATATACGAATGACATTCTACTGTAATCGTCGATAAATAGGACGAAATACCTTGACATTCCTATAGAGACTGTCTCCATGGGACCACAGACATCCATGCACCACTTCTAGCACAACTTCGCTTCTGATACCTTTGTGTGAGAATGGCAGTCTCGTTAGCTTCCCTTCACAGCACGTGACACACTGGGATCTGTCAATTTCTGCCTTATCGGGATAAGTTATCCCCATTACAACGCCATTTTTCATATTATTTAGGTCCTTGCTGTTTATGTGGCCCAACCTCCTATGCCATAACATACTCGTGTCTTGCATTGCTGAGCCAGCTAATAAACATTGCTGCTTCACATTAAGTCTGTATACTCCATTCACTAAATGGGCTTCTCCAACGATGACATTCTTTTGATTGCGTATTCTGCAAATCCTTCCGTCGAACATCACTTTGTTTCCATTTCTAATCAACTCACTAACAGAAGAAGGTTAGTAGTGAGGTTAGGAATGCACATGACATTGTAACCTTAATGTTGAACTCTGAACCTTTTACAACTGTCGTCAACATGGTGTTTCCTGAGCATAACACTGGTACTGTTGTATCATTTGCTATTACAATTCGTTTCATGGCCGGGGTGTATGAAATATCGAATAAACTTTCTTTGTCGGCGATCATATGGGCGCTGGCACAAGAGTCAATATACCAATCTGTCTTCTTGTACGCCGAACTCAAGTAAAACGCGTTGAAAACTGCACTTTCTTTGTCTTTACTTTTGTTATTGCACTGATTTTTATAATGTCCGATTTGTTTACATTTATAGCAGCGAATTGTTTTCAATGGCGTCTTTGCCTTTGACGTTTCAGTGCTACCAATATTGCCTTGTTGCTTTTTACGACGCTGCCAACTTTTCGATCAAAATGCACTATCATTCTCAGTGCTGCCAACCTCTGCGCTCATATCTAATAATTTCGACTTGATAAAATCTGTACTGACCGCCATTCCAGAATGTTCGATGGCCATTATCATCGGCGAAAACTTTTCAGTTAATCCCGCCAAAGTAAACACCGACCCACTCGTCAGGAATCTCAAATCCGGTTCCTCGTAGTTTATACGCCGTATCCACTATTTGAGTTACGTAGACAGTCATGGATTCGCAATCTTCTAGGCGTATGGAAATCAAATCCCGTAGTAAACTGATTTTCCTTTTAAATCCAGAATCATCGAAGAGTAGTTTCAGACGCTGCCACACACCCTCGACAGTAGTTTCATTCTTAATATGGACATAAAGTGATGAATCAATTGTCATAACCAATTTTGCTTTAGCTTTTTCACAATCTGTAGCGGCGGCGGCTTCGGCGTCGGTTTCACAACTTCACGTTTATATCCAATCCTTCCAGGATGAGGAAATTTTCTGCGGCGAACGCCCACTCATCATAATTTTCACGTCTCTTGAGGTTTGGCACGTTTGCAATGTAACTGCCGGGCATTGTTCAAGCGTGTACAAAACGTAACAATACGACCTAAAGTTCTAATCTGAACAAATTCTAGTCAATCCACGACAGTTCACTATTTACTATTGTTCACTGTTATTCCGCGGCTTTTAGAACGAAAACGAGCACTTTTTTTTTCGAAAATATGAGTCTGGGTCCATAACCTAATAAAACGAGTTGAATAGCTCCTCTAAAACAAACTGACATTTATTTCTAATGAATTTACATAGGTAGGTACATTTCACATAGCTATATGGTGAATGATAGAATGATAGACCTTTATTTGCGATAGATGGCGTTACTAGGCAGTTCCTCTAGTCCTCCTCTCTTCTTGTTAATTTCAATACAAAATTAACATATATTGCGATGCCAAAGTTAATATGTTTATTTCTTTAAATTTTTCTCTAAGGGACTCTTTACAATTTAGGTTATAAATCGCTCGTACGGCTCTCTTTTGCAAAATAAATATGGCTTCAATATCAGTCGCATTACCCCATAGCAAAATTCCATAAGACATCGCTATGAAAGTAACTAAAATACACTAATCTAGCTGTCTCAACATCTGTGAGACTTCTAATCTTTCTTACAGCATATGCTGCAGAACTAAGTCTGCTTGCTAATTTAGATATATGGGGCCCCATTGAAGTTTAGCGTCAATAGTAATACCAAGAAAACAGTGGTATCCACAAGTCTCAACTCCTCCCATTTAAGAGCACATTGGTATTCAGATGTTTTACATTAGGTAATGTAAATTTAATACATTTTGTCTTATTGCCGTTTAAGAGCAAATTGTTGGCGGTAAACCAATGTACTAATTTCGATAGAGCATTATTTACATCGTCATAATTAATTGACTGCCCTTTGAGTATGAAAATTAAAGTATCATCAGCAAATAATACTATATCGTGATTGTCCCTACAAGATAAGGTAAGTCATTAATATAGATTAAGAACAGGAATGGGCCAAGAATCGAGCCCTGAGGAACGCCCATTGATACTACCGATCCGGAGGAACCTTTACCATTGATCACGACTTTTGAGTTCTGTTACTTAACTATGAAGTAAAAGTCTAAGCGCAAATTGTTTACACGTAATGTTGTAGTTACCTGATTAATGTCTCATGATTAACACAATCGAAAGCCTTGGAAAGATCACAAAAATACCTAAGGCATCCTGTGAATTCTCCCAGGCATTAAAATATATTTCATAAGCTCAACACCGGCGTCAGACGTCGAGCGACCTTGTAAAACAAATTGGTTTTATGAAGTAATTTATTTGTATTAAAAATTTAACAATTGATCCAAAATTATTTTTTCAAAATTGTACTGAGAGTTGGTAGTACAGAAATAGGTCTAAAATTAGCAGGGTCAATGTACTACCAGATTTAAATAAAGGTATTACTTTACTATATTTCATTAAATCAGGAAACACACCAGAATCGATACAAGTATTAAAAATAATATCAAGAGAAGGTGCAATTAAATCTATTATGGACACAATAACTGTAATAAATCCCCACAAATCTGCGGTTTTCTTTACATCAATGGTTTTAAGTATTTTACAATATCTTGCGGTAATACTTTTCAAACCTAAATTCTTTTAAACAGGTATTAACATTCTGTTTGAGTAATGACTCGGCGACAGTAGGAGAAGTATTCAATGACTCTGTTTTCAAGATAGGAATTTCAGTGAAATATTTCTCAAACACCGCTGCGACTTCTTGATTTGATTTAGTCAATTCATTGTTAATTTTTAATTGATAGTTTGAGTTACGAGGTTTGTCTTTACCTGTTTTGCAGTTAATTATACTCCACGTCATTTTAATTTTATTCTTAGCAGTCTTAATTTTGTTGCTAATATGTAAAGATTTGGCTGTGGAGCAAACTCTTTTAAAAATTTTAGAATAATTTTTGACATATTCTTTAAAAGCATCGGAAAGATTATATGATCTTTCGTGGTAAAGGTCATATAACCTTCGTCTGTTTTTATGAATTCCTACTGTCCCCCACTCATTAAATGCCTTGCCACTGTTTCTGGAGAATGTTTTAGAAGTAAATGTTTTATTAAATTCATTGCTTATAAGGGTAAATAATTCTTCATATAAATAGTCTGCATTGTTCTTATAAGAAAGCGAAGGAAGGTTTTTTACCATATTACTTCTAAATATCTCCAGGCGTTTTGCATTAATAGGAACAAACACAATTTTCTCAATTACCTGTTTTTTGTGCATACAATGTAATGAAACCAGTTGTCCTCAGTGATCTGAACTAAGTTTTTGAATTATTGATTTGTTGATTGGTACAACACCTGTAAAAATATTATCAATACAAGTTGCACTACACCCTGCAATACGTGTAGCTTCAAAGAATAATTTATCAAGATTATAGGATTTGAACAAAGAGCAAAATTTAATACTGATGGAAGAAGTTTCCAGGAGATTGATATTAAAGTCTCCACATACTACAAGACATTTATTCTGTTTATTAAGCTTAACTAAAACTTCTTCCATAATTTTTTCAAAGGTATCATAACTTGAACATGGGGGTCTGTAAACACTGACAACAATAAGGTGCTCAAGCTCAACACATGCCATTTCTACAGTACGCTCAACAGAAGCTCACAATGTCTTTACGTTCTTTACATGATAAGTTTATTAGCTAATATTAAGGAGCCACCGCGTAATTTAGTATCTCTATTGAACAAACTGACCACCTGGTGATTACTGAAATTAAATATGGAATTGTAATCTTTCAACCAATGTTCAGTAATACATAAAATATGTATATTGTTACTATTTAAAAATAATTCAATTTCTAATTCTTTGCTTAACATACCTTGTATATTTTGATGCACCAGGTTGATACAGTTTTTATTATTGCTATTTTGTGAAATTACACAATTATGTATTGGTAAGTTGTATTCTAAGCTATTTAAATTATCTTTGCTAGAGATTACCTCTATTGTCTCATTATCTAATTTAAATTATTTGGAACTGGTTCCAAATCAAATGTAAAATTATTTTGTTGCTCAATAAAAGCAGGTGTCAAGGTAGCCAAATCATTGGCTGAGTTAAAATATAAATAATAAGATAGTGCATTTGCTACCAGTCTTAAACTATACTTTGATAGGGTAATACCTATCTCTTGTCAAAAACTTCTTAATTAAATTATTTAAGTCAATTAAATTAAATTTATAATTATTACAATTATATGTCAGTTTTACATTATTATTGCATATTCAATTATTCATTTGGATATTTAAGTCATGTCTTAATTTATTTTCTTGTGGCAGACCCCATAAGTAAGGCAATGTAAACAAAACAATCTTGTTAACATTTAAATTATTTAGAATTTCAATATAATCCAATAATTGTTTTTTATTCACATTGCCTCTTCTCCCAATAAAATATCAATATACTATGGGACTATGGCTACTTATTAGAATTTTATTTATAATTTGGCTAAATGTTGCTCCAGGCATACAATAATTAGTAATTTGTTGTTCCTTTAGACAGTTATTTAATACTAAACCTAAGTTTTTACCTATATCATCACTGTACACAACAATATTATTTTGCTAACATTTAAGTTATTCAAATTATTTATTGTTCTGTAACTGTCATGGAGTTTATAAGTAGGAGTTCTTTTTGTCCATATTATTAACACATACTGTCCCTGAAGTAACCGGTAATGAGAGCTGACACTTGATTGACCCTTGAAACACTTTATCACAATAAGTCAGTTAAGGTCTGGTCTAAATTGCGCATTCTGGCAAGAGCCCCGACTGGACACTGTTGTCTTAAAAAACATGTCCATCCTGGGATTAAGCAACTCAAGGATGTGCCGGTTTTGTTCCTTAACGCAAGAAACACCTCTGCACATCCTAACTGATTGCGTACCCTTAATGCGCAAACGTTACACTCATCTGAGAAACTATGTTCTCCTACCATTGAGGACGTAGGGCTTAGCAGTGAATTATAGACATAGCAGCGATCACAATAGATCTTTTAGGTCACAGGGATACTGGTCTCTCTCTCTCTAGACCTGCATAGCTGCTCGCACATAATAAATAATACCATAGCACATACAAATTTGCGATCAACCTCTTATAAATACAAAAGCGATAACACTATATAGTTACCGCGCAATCTGCTACGAAATATGAACATATTTTATCATTTATCGATTTTTTTGCTCCAAGTTTACTTTTTACTTTTCTCATAAATTTTCCACTTTACCGCCAAGATAATGTGTATGACTAAAGTAAAGAATAGAATAATAATTTGTTTTAAAGAGCTAAAATTTATATCTAAACTCTTTCATTTCACGTTGCTATTTTATTTTGAAAATTTAATTGATTCGGCCATTCAGCGATGTATAAATATTTGTATTTTAGCTAAAAAATTGGCAAAATTAATGGAGTACTCACCATCCCCCTCCCGGGTGTGCGTCACCCCCCTGCGGCACAAAAAGTGTCCCGAATCGCGGTTTTTTTTTAGTTTTAAAGAAAACAGTACACGATACATGAAAAGTGTGTGGTGTGAGGGAGAGTGGATAAAATTTAACTTTGCTCTATAACGTACATATGCCGATAGATAAAAGAACTCCATTAATTTTGCCAATTTTTTCCTACATTGCTACATTGCATTTACGTAGAATTAGAGAAAAAATACTATTTTTATCTCCAATTCGATGTAAAAAACAATACAAGCCTTGAGAAATATAATCAGCTCACGCACTGATTAATGTTGGCGGGGCAACTTTTAATTCCGTAAACCTTTCAATGTTTTAGCTTTATTTAACAGGCTATAAAACTGTCTTCTTATTTTTATTTTAATGAAGATAAAGTTAAGGTTTATTTTACGACGGCTTTACTCAAATCGCCTTTGTAAGGGTTGTGTACCCGTGATGGAAAAACTTTCATTTTTAATTTTTGTTGTCAAGCTTAGGTTTTGTTCGAAATATTTAATCGCCACGAATTGATCGAAAATATTATTATATATTTTTTAATATTTATAACTAAATGATTTAATTCCTCTCACCCCTTTGTACCATTGAATAACCAGGCGATCTGCGGGACTCCACCCCCTTTGTTGTAGATATTTCACGCATTTGTACCAAATGTTATGCTTCGTCTTTCGTAATGCATTCAGCAAAGGAGTAGAAGAATATGCTTTACTC
Source organism: Parnassius orleans (assembly GCA_029286625.1). NCBI lineage: Eukaryota > Metazoa > Arthropoda > Insecta > Lepidoptera > Papilionidae > Parnassius > Parnassius orleans. The sequence continues at coordinate 11,589 of JAGSMP010000662.1, forward strand.
GATGAAGTTAAGACCTGTCCGGAGAAGTTGGCAGTGTTTCAACCCCGTGCCTCTGAAAACACGTTAAGACGTTGAATGAATGAATGAAATATACTTTATTGTACACCAGATATATGAGAGAAAAAAACATAAATTATTTAAAGGTAAAATTGGCGGCCTTATCGCTTAGAAGCGATCTCTACCAGGCAACCATTTGGTTCGTTGGTTCTGACCGTGCTTTCTCCCCGAACGTGCGCTCTTGCGATTCTTAATCAAATGTATAGATTTATATATACCCGATTAAGAATAGATAGACGGAGGATAGATTTACATATGTGTCCATGATCCACAGCATCTACATACTATCAGGTGGACTATGTAATCGCTTGTCACTCTTATTCTATAAAAAAGAAAAACCATTTAAAATACACCAGCAGCTAGCACTCGTTATTATAAATATTCTCGTTAGACAGTTTTATAGCCTGGCTATAAAGAAACATGTAAATCATTAAGCGTTTTGCGAAATTAAAAGTTGCCCTTTTTACATAAATCAGTGCGGTTCTTAATAATTAGGCGCCATTTTTATATATCTACATCTAATTTGTTTGCCATATCCTGCGGATGTCGTAACAGGCGATAGAAGGAAATGAAACAGGAGATGGGCGGCAGCACCTTCGTGATAAGAACTCAAATTTATAAAAAAAAATCCGTTTGCCAACATGCCTACCAAGCGTGGTTACTATGGCGAATATGTCCCCTATTCGGAAATCTAAAGGGGAGGCCTATGAATTTCCTATGGGAAATGAATGATGATGAATGAACGACCGAATTGAGTAAAACAATATCATTATTTGTGCTCGAAATAATTAGGGCGGAAATTAACCACGAACGTACATACGTACTTACATACATCATATAGCATGTACTCCTATATATATCATACATAGCATGTAGTTCAGGAGATCTTGATATGTCAAAACTTGAAATTTGGAAATTCTAAATTAATATTTTCCCCATAGATTTCCTCATAGGAAAGATTTTACCATAGTTGCCACGCTCGGCGGACAGGTTGGCAACCAGAGTTATATATTATTTTGACTTGTAGGATGCTGCCGCATCTCCTGTTTTAGTTTCCCTTTATGATACATTTGATTGATTTTTAATTTTAAACATTGTAAAGAGAATTAAATTTCATCACTTATTCATTCATCACAGCCTATCAAAGTCCACTGAATATAGGCACCACTAAAGATTTGCCTATTATTAAATGTAACGATTTACCGAGTAGTACTGGTTACCGTGTAGTGAAAAAGTAAGAATATCCACTACACCATATCATCCCGTGTGTGTAGTTAGAGGCGACAGAGTAAAATAAATCAGGAGATGGGCAGCAGCGTCTTCCTAATTACGACTGAAAACAAAATACTGTTGCAAATAACCTCCCTTAGAGGCAATCTATGGGGAAGACCTATATTCCGCAGTGGAATTTAATAGGCGGTAAAGGTAATGGTAAATACAACTAAGGGTATTGGTATGTTGATTTGGGATCATTTTAATCTCATTGCATTTATATTGAAATATGTATTAAGTTTCTTTGTAATCAACTATGACAGTTGCCAGGAATTCGAGCAATGTAGGTGGTTCAGAACCAAGTTTTGGCATTCCTTAGGCGAGGCCTATGTTCAGCTGTGGACTTGTGAACGGCTGTAATAAATGAATAAAATAAAGAATGTATGAGATTGAACTAGGTCAGTAAAATAGAAAAAATATACAAAAGTTTAATCTGTTCTTGTAAAATTAATTCAGCGTGTCTTGGTAGCTTGGGGGCAAAGCTTTCAATTACCTGTGGGTCCATTTATTGTCTCTTAATCTTAAACTTTTTTATTAATCTTTTACTAATCTACGAGAGCCGTGTAGCGGCGATGTAACAATATCCACTACCCCAATTCATCTGTATGGGTGTCGTAGAGGCGACAGAAGAAAAAAATAGGAGTTGGGCAGCAGCACTCTAATAACGACTAAAACTAAAACTGTGGTTGCCAACCCGCTTGTCAAGCGTAGCAACTATGACAAATATCCCTTGTTGAGGGATATTTCGATATTTCAATCTATGGGGTATGTTTATGCTTGGTATTAGACTTTAATAGGCTGCAATGGTAACGATATTCTATGTCAACAGTGGACTTGTAATGGGCTGTAGTGATATTTAATAACAGTAACAGTGTGAAACACTATTAAGTAAGATACAATGTATGTATATGCCGTATCATGGCGACATAAATATAGTCATCAGCTTCCCATCCTGCCCAGTGGGTGTCGCAAGAGACGACCAGAAACTGCATAACCATTCTCACATTTACACCAGATATAAAATATCCATGCCGGTAGCAGCAACAAAGGCGCGAGAAATTCTTAACCAAGATCGGCAATCCACCTGCTAAGCGTGGCGATTTTGGCGAATCCGCTAGTGAAAGGCTCATGTCCTCCATTTTTGCATTTAATTACTCGTAATCTTTATCGTAGAACTACTATCAATGTACATTTTCGATATCAGTATATATAACGACTTCTCCGAGTAATATTTGTACATAGTTCAATGTGAAATATCATTTTAGTACGTGTACAAATATCGTGTAAATGCAAAATTGCCTATTTCGAGTAAACACTGTTATCTTATTTTATGTCAAAAACGGAAAACGCGCCTAAGGGTTGGCAAAGTTTTATTGAAATGACTATTTTTAATCTAAACATTGACCGTTGTTGTGTACTTTTTACACACACGTTTTAAGAATTGGTATTATTTATATTGTAGGGCACAAAAAATTTTTAACACGTATACTTAGAAATGTTCCATGTAGTGACTGCGTAAGTTAATGTACAAAAGTATCATCATCATCATCATCATCATCATTATAGGCATTCACATGCAAGTCCACTACTGAATACAGACCTCCCACAAGGAATACACAAAACACGGTCCTGCGCCACCTGCCTCCATCTACCATCTGCATGTCTTAACCGGCACTCCATGTAGAGATGGGCCGCCCTCTATTTCAATTGAGTGGCAGTCTCGTACCTGACAAGATTCCCACTTAACCAACTTTCTTACCAATCGTTTGTCGGTTCTTTGAGCTATATAGCCAGCCCTCTGCCACTTCAGTTTACTGATCCGTTGGAGTATGTCGGTTATTCTGGTCCTACTGCGACCTAAAATTTCTGTCATACAGAGAAACTCTAAGCATAACTCTCTATTTAGGTTACTGACACGGAAACCCTACACTCGAAGTTGTTTACCAATTGTCCGACTAAATAGGTCCGACTTGACCGATAGCTTAATCAACGGATCCAACTCAACTGGGCAGAGTTCGGGAGATAACGGCACATTTTGTCGTCACGTATTCCTCAAACTTGAAAACAAGAGTGTACAACCAGTGCGAGGAGTTAATGAAGTAATTTCAACTCATAAGTGTCGTAAGAGCTAACTGTGCGATATGCCAAAAAGATATTTTTGCTTCCGATAGATGGTTGCATAAACACCTTGTCAATGTCAAGTTGATCAACTTTACACAAATATAGAGCTAATATTAATTTAATAAGCTGGGGTCCGAATATGGATTTAACAATCTTAATTTCAAACCACAATAGTCAAATAGTAATTCGATCCAAACAAAATGATTGAAAGTGTGAACAAAATATAAAAACCATAATTAAAATAAAAAATAATTCTTTATATCTTTTGAACATCCTGTGGAATGTTATAAATCCTCCACCAGGCCGAGGGAAACAAACAAAATAATTAATTCAGTATTACGAGGCGTTTAAGCAAATTTTCTAATATTGTATATTAGGTACGTTGTTTTAGAAATAAAATATAATATATACAAACTTTTATTCCATTTGTGAACGATAATTCTACTTAACCGATGTTCTTTTAAAAGAAGAACCAAGTTGGTTAAAAAACTTTCTGTTCTGACATATTTTGCGCCATGTAGCGGGGTAAGATAATCGTCCCACTTTAAAAAAAAACATTTTTGACCCCGTGGTCCTTCCTCGGTTGCGGTGCGTGGTTCCTCCTCCCACAGAGCTGACCCCTTTCGCTAAAGGGGAGAGTTCCTCCTCGATATCACTTAATAAGACGTATCTTTGACGGCTCGGCATCGCAGTTGCTAAAAGTTTGGCGGCGGTACTTCAAGGACGCAAGTTTGAGTTCTACTCAGAACAAGTTTTTATGCAATCTACAAATAATTGTTCCAGATTTGGATAATTTTCTTGTGCATTTATAAACGTAAACCGTCTTTACGATACAGAAGAAAATCCTGGTTTTAACAAGAATAAATAAAAGTTAAATAAACTCTTCCTACAAGGTCTCCACGAGAAGCAGGGAACCAGCACTGGGTAACTGTAATGTCTAGAACTGGCGCGTATTTGCCATTTCTAAAATGTTTATTCCACCCGTTAAAACTTCGACACAACTTCTTACCACGACAAACTTTTAAGCTTCGGTAACGGAAATTACGGAAATTACTCCTGACCGAAGTCCTCAAATTAAAGTGAACTGCGTTTACAATTGACAAAGAACTTCAATTTTGCTATTGAATTTGTTAGTCGTTAAACTCAGTTTAACTTAACAGTTTGTACTTTACAAGACATTGTTATGTAGTTAAGTAAATTTGCCCAGCAGCAGCAGCTATAAATGCATTAACATTATCGAAGTACAACCGGGAGAACATTTTTTTAAATAAAACTGAAGTGACAAACGAACTTACAGTCTACTTGATTGAAAGTGATTACTGCAGTCAAGTTCAAACAAGGAAGGCTGGTCACCTCTTAGGATGCATCACAACTTGTAGTTATAAAGAAAGAAATTTTTGTTATTCCAATTTATGCATGCAGCACAAAATGTAAAAAATAAAAATATGCAAAACCATAAATAAAATGAGGTATTTACCAACATCTAGTTAAATAATATAACAAAAAATTTAAGAAAATAGACTTAAAAAAACCCTTTTCTGCAGCATGTAACTGTGAAAATTACTCATCTCAGTGATAGCACTAGTTTTCAGTCCAGCCCATACCCCGAGGCAACTGGAGCAAAAAAATATATTAATGGACTTATCATAGATTTAGCCTTTTTAAAAGAGATAAATAAATATACTCAAGAAAAGAGCTTACTCTTTTTTAAAAGGCCGGCAACCATAGACATTTATTGCTACTTAAATTTCTTTGCCGGCAACGCATCTACGATTCCGCTGGTGTTGAACTTGTTCGTGGACGACGGTTGACACTAATCTTACCATCAGGTGAGCCGCATGCTCGTTTGCTCCCTCTTCTATAAAAAAAAACTAGTCCTCTGTATCTTCAGACCGAAGCACAACTGCTACCAGTCGGACTTCGAAGCAGATATAGAGTACCATTACCTAGTCTTATATCACAATATATAACTTATACGATAACTATATAAGATAACTTGAGATCAAACAACTTGGCACTAAAAATCGAAGACCGTTATTAAAATCGTTTGAAATGTGCGCAAATGTCTTTTTTTGTAGACTTTCGTAGAAATTTAACATCTTATTTGTGATCATTTAGGTTTATGTGCAAAAATTGTGCGCCTTCAGGTATTCTTTATATTTTTTTACGTTTTGCAATTTAGAGGTTTAATATAGATGTAATATAGGCTTTAATTAGGACAGCAATTTTTAAATATTATTTAGGCTGAGAACTCTTGGAGCGATATTTACCCTATAAAATGTATGTATTTATGTATGTATATACTTTATTGTACAACATAAAACACTGGGAAATAAGCAGATTACAAAATGCAAAACTTAGGAGACAAGTACATTAAGGCGGTCTATCGCTAAAGAGCGATCCCTTCCAGACAACCTTAAGACAAAGGGAAAAACTGAACTATTATTTATTTTATTACGATACCCACAGAAAAATATAGGATAGTGGATATTCTTACACCGCCACTACATCGTACGTTTTAAAATGTGTATAATTACAATCTTTAATTGAAGAGCTATAAAGCCTATTTCATCTATTATAAAAACATGTGCATTCGATGTCATAGTAGAAGAGTTATGGTATTCGTAAAATTTAGTAAATTAAGCAAATAATTCAAAGAAATCATCCTTTTTGTCAACTGGACATGTCCCGCATGATATATATCTTAACGGCCGACCCCTTAGCCGCTGCGTTTTATTTATTCTTTCAATATTGCTTTCGAAGAGCTGTGTAATCTATGACACATGATTTGGTACACAAAGAGCCTTAACGTTATTACTGTTTTTATATATTACTTTTAGTGCTGAATGTGATTTATATTTTTCAGCAAAGGAGACAGTTTCTTTTTATATGGAGAATGGGCCCACCACGAATTTTAGTGAACCTCAATGAAATGTATGTTGATTTATTCCTTATAATCTATAGATTACAAAATTAATATTAGTTTTATCGCATCTAATGGGAATTCTGAGAAATTAAAAATTAAAATATGAATATCGCAATAACCTTAAAACAAACTAAAAGCGATTTTCTAGTAGTTTTCACCGATATTATGAGTTAGAATAGCGTATATAGAATAGAAAAGCTTAATAATTAATAGTATTAAACAAAGTTGTTGGTACACTCAGCAATTATAGATATTTTAAGATAGATGGAAAATCCTTTTAGCAGTTACGGCAAAACAGTGCACAGACAAACGTGGTGTGGATACTATTTTTTACAGGTATTAATTGATTAGTGAATATACATCACACACACCATTACAGTAATTAAATAAATATGATATAAGAATAAAGCCAAGATGAATAACGGATAATATGTCTATTTATAATATTACCTTTAAATGCTATATAGTAAGAAAGCTGTTTTAAACTGGTTGTATAAGGATAAAACACAAAGTAAAATGCCACTGCATATATTGTTGTAATTATTTCCAAAGCAGTCTATAGTGTAATCTAATAGTGGAACAGACAGACAGACAGGTGCGGTGTCAAGACTTTGTTTTAATATGTTTTGGTTGATTAGTAAAGGTGCAGTGTGTAAACTTTGTTTTAAAATATATTAACTGATTAGTTATCATACCCCAAACACCATTAAAGCCAAAATGACTAGGTAATATCATGTTTATCTATGTTATTACACACTGATAAATATGAAGTAAGATGTTTTAAACTGGTTGTGTAAGGATAACAAAAACACATGTATAATTTAATTGTATTTATTTTTTGTCAGTCATTGTCATTTCAAAAGATATTTTCAAAATAACTTGATAATAAAATGAATCAGAAGGATATTATCAATGTTGTGAGATATGATATAAGACTGTTGTATTCAATATCCATATACTTTTGTCTCTGCCTACGAGCAGCTCTGCAAGATTTCAGACTACAAGACATACACATTTATTCTAAGCGATCCACCTGAAAAAGTTAATGAATATTGTATAAGAATATATATATACCATACTTCAATGTCAATAAACTACATTTACATATTTTTGTCAGTATTTTGTTGTCTCTGCCTGTATGTTACATAAATAAGAAATTATTACAAAATATACACCATTAATCAGATCAAATACACAAATGGTAGTTATGGATTTACATCAACAATATTTGAATATGTAAAAGTTGTCTGATTTCTTATTTTCACTAGTTTCATGTAGGGGAAAAGGATATTATTTTTTATATTAATTATCTGATAGTAGATGACAAAATAATATTCCTTGCTGCAGAGTTAACAACACATCAGTCTAAGGATAATAGAAGCATCTGATCAACAAGGATATAACCATTACACAAGTAAAAATGGCTTAACTAAGTTACAATACTTATGCAAACTGTATATTTGCTTCTAGTACAAGTAATAAGTACTTATTTACACGTAAATATATGTACTAACTATACTGTCTAACTACTATGGCTGGCATAAATTCAGGATCCATGTTTGATGCCATTTGGTATTGTCAAGTTTGTGGAGCAACTTGCTGAATACATAAGGTATTTATACCTAAATGCAGTTAAATGAATCGCTCTTCAAAGCCGATGTAGCTACATCAAATAGAGAGAAATCTTTAAATCCCTCGACCCATAGATTCTAATTTTCTCTTATAACATACATAAAAATTTCATTTATGTATTTATTCTATCTATTATTTAATTTCGATTTTACTAATAACATAAAACTTAAATACTTTGTCACTTTTAATATACTAATAAGGTTCTAAGACCTGTGTTTGTCATTTTTTTTTAGGTAATTCATCATAAATTATAGATCTTATTTAGATTTTCCAAAATTCTAGGTGTAAAAGTAAACTCTTGTATTACATATGTACATACATACCTTAGAGAGTAATTGTGTTCTGTGATACATACTCTTATATTAATTAACTAAACTCATTAGTTTTCATTTTTCAATTTCGAATGTCATTGGCAATTTTACCATGCGACCACAAAAAAATAAAAAGGAAAAATAGATATTATCCATTATATGGTAAACACTTGTGCATCGAGAGAGACGATATTTATTTTATTGTCTTGTAAACAAACACGTATAAACTTTTTATCTATTAATTAATTTTGCTAGTTTGCTACTAAAAATTATGTTAAAGTATATAACAATTAACCACAAACTTTATTCTTAAAGTAGTGATGCAACTCAACTCTGTTTCCTCGATTCAATCGAGTGAATCTGTGTAATTCGGTACTCGAGTGAAAATAAATTATACTCGAATCCGCTTGCACTCGAGTTACCGAGTCAACTCGACGCACCGTGTGGATTCGGAGAGCACCAGCGCTAGCGCTATATATGTCAGTTCACTAATTCTTTAATTCTATCATCTAATCAACTAATCCACATAGTATAAGGCGCTACGGGCGTGAAACTTGCATCTGGCATGTTGTAGTCAAATATGAACTTAGTTTGATTTATAATATCGTGATTGTGCTATCATTGTTATTTTTTTTTACTTCGTATTAGTAGTGCATAACATAAAAGGTGATTTAAATATACTTGTTTGTTTAAAGTATGAATGATAACAATGAAACAACAAAACAAAAATCGTCAGTGTGGCTTATTTTGAAAAATGGAAGCGATTTGTAAGATATGCGAAAAGCAGTTTATAGATTTTGAAATGCTACACATGTCTGTAGTAAATAAAAAACATGGAAATACTACAAATAAATAAATAATAAATATTTATATTTTATTTCATATTGTCGCATATTACTTATTTAATAAAGGTACCTATTTAAAAAGTATATTAATATAGTAATTCCAGTTTATATTGTATTAAAAACTATAATAAAAAAAAACTTAAACTAGTAATTCAAACAGTATTATTATTATTATTTAAAAATGCTTTAACGAAGGTAATCGCTATTATCAGCTCGAGTGATAAACTTCAATCGATGCAGGGACTGTAAATAGTTAATTCGCATAACTCAAAAACTCGAGTACAACTACAGTGACATGATAAAACCCGAGTGACTTGAGTCACAAAATTCTACTCGAATCGCATCTTTATCTTACGGTCAATTCAGTGTCTGTCTACAATTTAATGATGAACTCGACTTACTAATTCGAACAATTTATTGATATATTATGTAATATCAACAAGCTGATTAAGTGATAGTTAAATGTTTAATAACATTAAATATACGCTAAGTCATAAAGCAAGAGTGATATTATTTTATGAAAATTGTCTATACGCAAAACAATAAAATATAACTACCTATTAAGTTAAGTAATAATAATTACCTTGGATGGGAGAACAAATATAAAAATAATTTGTAACAAACTGACACAACTTCGTTCCGCCAATTCGAGTTGCGTAACTCGAGTACTATTCGAGTTACGTGAATTTCAACTCAAGTTAACTCGAGTCGAATTTCTTCCGAGTTGGCACATCTCTACTACAATTTTTTTTAATATTACATTATCTGAACCAATGACAAGAATACAAATATCAAAACAACTCTTTTTTTCAGATTTCTTAATTCTGTTTAGATTTTCATAAAATCTTTATGCTATTTACAATAATAAATTGGTATCTTTTTTTTTTATAGAATACCATTAAGGGTCGCGAAAATTTCTAGTGGGCCCAAAAACGATTGACTCCTTTATTGTAAACGGTGGGTCAGAATCCATCCAGACGTCCAAGCGTGACTTAAGGAGAAACCAAACAAAACCGTGCCGTGTAGGTGCGACTCGTGAGAATTCAACACCCCATTCCTATTGACATATTTCATTTCAACTAATTTTAGGGACCAATAATTAAAAAAATCATGTGTGCAGTTCACACACTTAGAACTGTAAACTTCAGAAAAGGAGACCGAGATAATAAAAAACACTGTATACTGTATCTGATTCTCTCGCAGGCTAAATCCTATAGATGTATATGTTTGTCTCTTTTTAGTGTCGCTTTTTCGTTTCATCGAGTTTCAAAATACAACTATTCTAAAGAAGTTTTCACTTCAAACAAATGAAGTTAAGTTTAAAGCTAACTTCAAACTACTAAATTATGTGAATATAATATTTACAGTTACTTCAATGACTCAGTAATTCATATGTGAGAATATATAAACGCTTTTACAACATAATCCAAAATAAACAAAGTCTGTCTATCAACAAGTTATTTTTACAAAACAAAGCCTTTATAAAAACGAGTTTTTACTATATTAATACATGAGTGATTGATAATTACCCCCGGGAATGAGGTGACTGTTGCCAAGCTGTGTGTAAGATGATTTTTAAAGTTAATAGTAATTTTATTCATTGGTAAGTTTTATAATGTTTTCTTATATTTACGCGAAGACTACACATTAAATGAAACTAACTTTTACGGATTATATCGCGTTTAATTTTACTTTTTAATTCCCGACGTTTCGGGTGCTTTACAGTACCCATGGTCACGGGGGGGACTGAGGTGTTTGACGTCCCAATGTCATAGTTAGCCAGCTACCTTCAGTTTTTAATATTAATTTTGGTTCGATCTACGCAGAATGAGCTTACAGTATCTTGAAGTCTAGCAGTGGTATACTTAGGTTGGGATTTAATTTTATTAATTATAGGATCCCAAGCAGATGGCAGCACCATCCATCTTCTCTATTGAAATTAGGATGTTTTTAATTTCAATAGCCTCGCGAATCATCTTAGGTAGGAATCGGTGTTTTTGCGAGTTTGTGGTCTATCAAATCTAATGTAATGGCGGGGACGATCTTGAACATGTTCACACACTGTAGACTTCCCGATACGTCGGTGCTTCAAGTCAGCTATATGTTCTTTACGCGGGTTTTTATAGATCTTTTGTTTGTCCTATGTAAGAGACCACATTCACAATCCAACTTGTACTCCTGCATCTTGTAGAGGATATGACACTTGACGGATGATAAAATTGACTAATCTTCTTCGGCGGCTTGTAGTATGTTTTAATGGAAGCTCGCTTCAAGATGTAGCCAACCTTGTCTGTGACTCCTCTGACATAGGGTAGTACAGCAGGCACACGCTCGACTGTTACCGGATTCACTTAGTCACTGTGACGTAGGCGCGGGACCCGAAGCTTGTTGCCTTGCAGTACTTGCTCGACATGCTGAAGCTCGGCGGCCAGATGTTTTCTGTCACAGATCCCTTGTGCTCTCTGAAACAAAGATTTTACCACGGTAGCTAACTGTGATGGATGATGGTGAGATTCACCATTTAAATATCAGTTGGTATGAGTCTTTTTCCTATACAGTGTGACCAATAGTGTTATCAGGATTTCGGATGACTTAAACATCTAGGAAAGTTAAAGAATTATTTACATTTAACTCCACTTTGAATAGTATTTTAGAGTTTATGAAGTTAAAGTGGTTAAAAATGTAATTACTTTGTTAGATGGTAAAATTGTGAAAGTGTCGTCTACGTACCGCTTGTAGAATCTTGGATTTACAGGAGCAGTAAGAAGGGCTTTCTCCTCAAAGTCCTCCATGAATATGTCGGCGACTACGGGAGACACAGGTGAGCCCATCGCCACACCATCTACTTGCTTGTAGAACTCTTCCTTCCACAATAGATAGCCAGATGTGAGGCAGTGCTTAAGCAGTATTCCATATTCTGTGGGCATGTTGTTATCTTCTAGCTTCCTAGTTACGAATGAGATGCAGTCTTCAATAGGTAAGCATGTGAATAGTGACTGAACATCAAAACTGACCATAGTTTCATTGTTAGCGAGATGTAGGTCTTTTACCTCACTAACAAAATGGTATGAATCCTTTGTGTGTGCTCTGGTATGTCCTCTCAGTGGTGATAGTATTTTGCCAAGTGTTGAGCCAACTTATAAGTTGGTGAATCGATCTAACTCACTATGGGACGTAGTGGAGCGTTTGGTTTGTGTATTTTCGGTAACCCATACAACCTCGGTGGTTTGGCACATGTTGGTATTGTCAATTCACGTCGAGATCTAATTTTCGGAGTATTTCTTTATTAAATCAGTAGTTGTTTTAAGTGTATTAGTTGTAGGGTCTATTTTGACCTTTTTGTATGTACTTTCGCCCGATAAAAGTTGTTGTATTTTGAAATTATACTCTGACGTGTCCATTACTACCGTAGCATTTCCTTTATCCGCGCGGAGAATCGTGAGCTCTGGTCTGTTGCGTAAGTTGTACAACGCTTTAAACTCGTTTTTGGGAAGATTTAGTTTCGGCGCTGAACTTCGACGTAACAAGGACGAAATGTCTTGACGTATGGCCTCTAAATCCTCCTTACCAATATTATTCTTAAACAGACAATCGTCAACGCTACAGATAATTTCTTCATACGGGATTTTTTGCGGTGCTATTGCAAAATTCAAGCCCTTCGACAATACTTTTATTGTAGGTTCGTCCAGTGTTTGTTTTGACAGATTATAGACCGTGCGTTGTTTATTGTTTGCGTTTGTGGTCAACGGTTGTTGAGTTTCGTTTCTACGTTGCCATGGATGTTTGGCATTTGATTTGATAGTTAATTTTTGATATTTTTCTATTTGTTTATTTTTGCATTCATTATATTTCGATGTTTCGCGTTTGTTTAAAGTTTCAATGCAATTATTAAAATCAAATGTCGTTAAAACTGTCTTTAACTCACTGGACAAATTGTCTATGGTATTATTTATGAATTGTAGATCGAACCGTTTTTGCTGAATCACCGTTCGTAACAACTTTTTACTTGCCTGATTTAAGATCTTAGCGCTTCCTCGAATGTCCTTTTTTGTTGATATTTTGACACACGTAGGAATGAGATTATGGTCTCTGCATCTCTTCAAGAAATTTAAAGATGTTATATATCTTGCGCGCTTGGTCTTGAGATCTTCTAATCGGCGAATTTTATTGGCTATTACCAGTCCGTACTGGTTCACATAATGTTTTCTTATATTTACGCGAAGACTACACATTAAATGAAACTAACTTTTATGGATTATATCGCGTTTAATTTTTTTTTTGTTCTTGGTTTGGATATGTTGAGTATTCTATGAATTTCTAAAACGTTCCGTAAAGGTCATATCATAGTCTGTAATCGACAATGATCACCGCTAGAACCATTTCCTACCTTATTCAGAGCAAACACTAATAGAGGCCTTAAAAGCGAATGTGTTCAGTATAGGTTAAAGCATGATAATAACAGTGGGAATATTAATTGTTTGTAGAATATAAGACATATGAGCAGCAAGGAAGAAACATGAAACTATAATATGATAGTGTTATATAAAAATATATTAACTGTGAACAGGATTTTTTTCCAAGATTATAATGAAACTTATAATATAATAGCCAATTAGAACATCTACGTGGTAGAACTGTTCTGACTGCAGAAACAATTGGCTGGACGATCGAAAAAATATTTTGTTCTCAAAACCAAAGACAATTTGATGTGATAACGCATTCAAATTTTGATTTTTAATAAATAATAGATGTAAATGTCTACGGGCCATACTACACAGATTAAAATAGAATAGAATAATTTTTAAACAACACAGATTATAATTAATACTTCATTATCATCATCATCTTCATTACATGGCCTCTTAAATCCACTTCTGAGTACAAGGAAAAGACACAAAACACGGTCCTGAGCCACCTACATTCATTGACTTCCCGCATGCCCTACCAGATCATCACTCCACCTAGTAAGGTCGCTCTATACTCTGATCTTTGGTATTAGACCGAGATGAACATTGGGTCAAACATGGGCTGTTATGATGATGATATTGATGAAATAGTCATCATCATCATCATCATCATCATCATAACAGCCCATCACTAGTCCACTGCTGAATACAGGCCTTCTCCAAAGAATGCCACAAAGCACGGCGCTGAGCCCACTGCATCCATCGACTTTCTTAAATAAGTTCTGTAAGTAGTTTGTACAAGCTGTTTTATTATTGTATAATTTTACTTTGAAAAAAGTCCCGCTGGGTTTCATGCTAGTTTGTCCCAAGACGGAGTTTTTTTCGAATCAGTGGTAAAGTTAAAAAATGACTTTCAATTAGAATTACTTGTAATCTATATTGAATAAAACATTATTCTATTCTTTTATTTTCTTATCTTCCTACATTTCTTACCAGGTCGTCACTCAATATAGTGGAGGAAGGAGTTCCCCCTTCACTCCGGTACGAGGCTAAGAATCCAATGCAATCGAGAACCTCTCTTTAGTTGTTATTAGTCTTACAAATACTTGGCGGCCCATTGCTACATCGATTTATTGATTAGTTTACGGCTATTTATTACTGTGAATGTAGAAAAGTAAAAGTAAATTGAGCTAACAAAAAAATAAGTCGATTTCTGCAATAAATATTGTCTAGTGAAAGGAAACAACTGCCAATAAAATTAAAACTTTTGCCATGTTACAGCTGTTAGAGACAGCTTGCAAATTTTTCAATTTTCCTTTAAAGCTAACGGTGTAAGGTGTTTCGTGAGATATTTATGCTCCTACGAAAACCCGGACACATTCCAGAATCGAGTAAAAATGCTATCCTCCTGTCGAGTAAAAACGTTACACTTGGGTAAGTTGTGGACTTAATCCAGCTAGGAAAGGTTGCGGGTAAAATTGTTGTTTAACACAACTTAACTTATTATTTCTTTGTTACCAAGTTTCATATTAATTGTGGAGTTTCGAATAAGTTCGCTTAGAGCACTCTGATGTTAAGCAGTTTTAGATTAGATAATAAAACAAATAAGGCGTCTGGTATGTGTTTGAGTTGTTTACAATTTAGGTCATAACTATAATCCTTCCGCTATTCTGTGCGTATATGTATAATAATTTACCCATTCCTATAAAAAACATATGTTACATAATAGTAATACGGAACGCTGATAGAACATTAACAACTATTTAACATCTATATATAATTAAATTTAATATCTGTATTGTCTTATAATTATATTCTTGATCATTAGTACTTAAATATTCCACTGCTGGTCCCTTTTATAGCAAATTCATCCATTGTCCATTGACGTTACAAAAAGTGTGTCCAGTTCATTACACTCAGCATACGATACCAGAGTTATTCTGCTGTTTCATGCTGGTATATTATGAGAGCATGGAACAAGCCCAGTCGTGCTGACCCATTCGTGCTAAAGCTATTACAGCTACAGTGTGGCTCCACCACGTAAATTGACACCTTTATGCTGACATTTTACGTTGGTTTCCTGTGGTAACATTAATTAAACTCCGGGGGTACGAGAAGAATGCTATTGAATGACAAACCATAATAGCGATATTATGTGCTCCTTTATCACACCTATTTATATTTTTAGAAAAACTTTTAATATAAAAGTAAGTCGAATTCAGATTACTAAAAGGATTTTAAAAAAATCACAAAATAGCTTCTGAAGCTATGTTTTAGCCAAATTCTGCTTACCGACGAAATCAACTTTACTATTAGTCAAATTTTTTGACTCTTTTCAATGGACTAAGGAATATAACTCGCATGTCATTTAATAAGTCACTTTAAAAGCTACATCCCTTAATTTCCTTCAAATTGATATGGAACCACTGAAGTATTAACTATTTAACAAAAAAAAAACATGAAAAAAACAAAATATCCACTACTCCATATCGTATCGTGGCGTGGGTGTCGTAAGAGGCGACAAAGGGAAACAAATCAGGAGAAAGGCAGCAGCGTGCGTCTTCCCATTAAAGTCTAAAAACAAATAACTGCGGTTGCCAAACCGCTTGCCAAGCGTGGCAACTATGGCAAATATCCTATAAGCCTATGTTCAGCAGTGGACTATAGTAGGCTGTAACGGTAACGGTCACAAGATATTTTATAATTGTGTCAATAGATGTCGCTGTGGTATTTTAAATCGCGCTATTAAGTCATTGCTTTGAAATACATAAGATATTGTTGAGTAGTTGCAATGAGTAGTCGCAATGGGAAAAAGTGAATATGATATTGACTTTGTTATTTTTGATATCGAGGAGTAGCTATCGCTACTACCCTGATTAGTTAGATAAGAATATAAAAGATGATCACGTATTTCTTTAATAATATATTTCAATAAGTGTGAGTTGTATAATGTTGTATTAGCCACCCATTTAATTTTGTTTATTAAATGTAAATACTTGGTATTTATACACAGTCTTAAATATTTTTTAAACATTCTCAATGTTAGCACAGCGGTGACACTCTCTATACGTGAGAGTTCAAGCACCGGTGACCTTGAGCCGGAGCGTGTAACTCTAGGGTTGATAACGAACCGAAATGGAATATTATTGACTTGTGCCAAAGAAGATACATAGTAGGTATTTGTTATATAATGTAAACTTATGTATTTGGGTAGTGAAAGATACGTTCAATTTTAAATCAACTTTTATTAAATATCTTTATAGATGGGGAATATTAAAACTTCCGAAAAAACAAAATATGTACGACAGTTAATGGTAATCTTAAATAATTAACCAACACTTAGTATTTCAGTACGCAATAATCAGTATTACCTACTAACCTTTAAAAATTACTTACTCTTATATATTTTTGGCTTTTTCGATTACTTTTATAATTTTTTTTTTGGTTATTGACACAACAATAAAGCCCGCCGGGCATGATTATTTTTGTATAAAGCGCAGTCAGTCTGTGCTTGCGTGCGGTGCGTGAGATTAGAGAGATGAGACGCGATGCGCGAACTATTAGCCCTCGGCCAAGGCAGTCGGCGACGGCCCGTTCCACGCCCCGCGCGCCTCTCAAGGCCCCCGCGCACACACAGACACCCACACATAGCCGCAAGCGATTTTATGTGCACACATGCTTAAGTGTCGTTTTTTTTCGCGTAGTGTATATTTTCTTTGATGTTAGACTACAATTACCAAAAGCTCTAATAGATTCCTACTGTCACCCATTCATTAAATGAATTGCGACTGTATAAAGAGAGTGATTTAAAAATAATACTATTTCATTAAATAATTTCAAAACTCATGAGTTTAAATAATGTTCCATATAAATAGTTAGTATTATTTTTCCATAGAAGTGATGAGCTTTTTTACTACATTACTCCTAAAGCAATGTACACTTAGTGGAACAAACACATATTTCTTAACTTTCTGTTATCTTTTTGTAGCAAGGTCATGGACTAATTGTCCATAGTGATCAGAACATAAATTTTGAATAACTTATGCCCTTACCCTGCAATTAATAGTTAACATCTGTAAGAATTGTATCTATGTTATCTTATGTTCAGCACTGGACTTTAATAGTCTGTAACAGTAACTGATTATATTAACGTAATTAAATATTCAAATGTCTAATGATATACAAATCTTAAAAACATTCTAGTATAATATCATAAATAAAAAAATATTGATATATTAGGGCCTTACTCATAATGTTTGATTTTCGTTTACCGAAATACGCTAAATAAGTATTAATTATCTTTATACCTGTCCCTTTCTATAAAAGAGAGAGAGATATAGAGCTGCTACTTTAATCAGTTCTTTAAATGACATCTGTTTTAATGAGTAAGATGTTTATTAATTTCCTAATTTTTGTAATTTAAAGTTTTCAAAAGGAATTTGCAAATCGAATATTACTGTTATAATATAAATGAAAATATACAAAATTTGACCTCCTCAAAGTTCAAAAACTTTATTGAACAAAGTTTGTATTTATGGGTTATTTTAATATTAGGAAATTATGGATGACAGGTAATAACCCCCTGGGAATGAGATGAATGCTACTATAGTATTTCTTATTTGTTTTGTGTTGTTAATTGTGTAACATATTCATGATTTTAAGCTATAATTTTGTTCAATAAAGAAAAGATTCGCTGGGTTTCTTGCTGGTTCTTCCCAGCACAGAGGTATTTTCTGAACCTATGATAATTTAAACATAAGAGTGATATTCCATAAGTATTATTTATTATCTATATTGAATAAAATGTTTCTGTTTCTGTTTATGTCACGTATTAAAGACATTATTCTAGCTTTAATGCTTTTAAACTCCTTTCCGAAACCTATTAAAATAATACTACTAAAGTATTATTTTTAATAATATACTTTTTTTAATATACCTCGTTTTAATTCTAACTTTGCGATAAATTATATTCCTTATTATGAGGATGCCAACATTATGTATTAAAACACATGTCGATTGTCGTCAGTACCCAAGCTTTTTTATTTATTTAAACTTTATTGAACTTTACATATTAAGTACAGGAACAAAAAGCGGACTTAATGCTAAAAGCATTCTCTGCCAGTCAACCTTAGGGCAGTAATAGAACTACGAAGGCGGTCACAAAGAAATACATTTACACACATACATATACATATATACATTTTATTCATGCAACTGTAATTTTTAATATGCTTATGTAGTATTTTATCTTCTTAATAAATTTATGTGGGGATTGGAAAACGGGCCTAAGAAAATTTTGTTACATGTTTGTTATTAAACATTAATAGGAAGTTATTATACTAATACACAGCGGTTTCATTTGTACATATTAACACATACAGAAATTTCTCGTTATTGAACTCAGATAAAATATAATAAGGAAATGTTGTAAAGTCTACAACGTACGTCGGCAACGCGCTTTGCTAACATGACTTATTTTAGTTGTAATTTATACTTGCGAGGGGGGAGGGGCATGGCCAGCGGTAGACTGTTGGGTGGTGATAACAAAAAAAATGCCCACTGCTAAACGTTACATGATAGTTATTTTACTTTTTACAGTTGTTGTAGTTTAAATTGAGGTTTTTTTTCGAGAACTACTCGTATAAATATTTGCTAAAGCACTTTTTCTTAATTGCTCAAATTTCTTAAATATTAAAAAAAATCCCCAAACACACTTGTAAAATAAGAATGAACAATGGAAAAATATAGGAGTGTACTCTCCGTCCACAAAATGAAATATCATAACGAACCATTTAATTTTAAAAGGTATCCCCAAATAAATTTCATATTTTAATCTATTATACGGCTTTATTGCGTGAACAAGCGTCATGTACACGCAGAATTGCCTATTTCAAATGAACAACTTTATCAGATTTCATGTCACAAATGGAATGCTTGCCTTAGGGTCGGGAGCTTTAATACAGTTTTTTTATATACCCTGCTTGTTATTATTATTTTTATTTATTATATTTTATATTTATTATTATTTTTAGCTCGTTATAAGCCGGTGCTTGTAATAATAAATACGTCAGTCAGTGAGTCATCTCCAGGAGTTATAAACCTCGCAGTTATCGGCCTTTTTTCTCGCTAGTTAGGCTCTTTGCCCAGAAATTACGACTCCCCGGGTTCTTATGTACTGTACATATTATGTATAGATTGTAGTGTGTATTAAATACGTATAATCTTGAAATTATCATGTCTATTAAATACGTGATTAAGCATCGCTGTATTATGGTTGAATGGGCTGAACCGGGAAGAAACATGCTCTCAGAGAATACCAGGGTAAATAGTACCATAATACTGCTATGTTTCGAGAACGTAGCGGCGAGGACCGGAGACCCTTTTAAGTGGTAAGCAGGCATTCCATACAATTATAACGTTAACCTTAGTCCTGACTGGTGACAACTCACATGCATTTTTCTTAGACTTTTGTAGGTGTCTATGGGCTATAGCAGCCACTACCCGTCACGTGGACTGCGTTCTTGCTTGTCATCCTTCGACACCATCATTATCATTACAGCCCTGCACAAGTACACTGCAGAACATAGGCCTTCCCCAAGGGGTATCAAAAAACACTTGCATCTATGTCATCCTTACCTGAATTACAAATATTTTGGGTCTACTTTCTGATTTTTTATTTAAATGAAATTTTTAAATAAAATTTCCACATAAATAAATGTGTATTCTTTCATATGTGACAACCCTATAAAGCATAGTAAATATCCCAATGGATATCTTATATCAGTGATGGGGGAGAAATAAGAAATAAATTAAGGAAAACGAAAAATTAAACCTTTTCTTACACAATTTTAAAATTGGTTAATTTACGTTAGTACTTTTAATTTTTATTCTTAGTTTTGTGTTTTAAATAACCTCAAAAACAACAAACTAGAATATACAGTCACGTAATGTCAACGTTTTAGCGTTAATAAACGTAAAACACCCATGGGTTTGTACGTATACAATATACATAACATAACTTAACAGTTACAACATAATATCCTCGTCTTGCCATAAAACATAAGGTGCGTTGGGGTAATACCGGACGGATTTTCGACTAGTTGAAAGAGTCTGGCAAAAACTATTTTCTCTTCATCCGTATACGTCAGATTTCTGGAACATGACGCAAATCGTTAATGGTTAAACGTAGTTTAGCTATGAGAAACTTTAGCTTTGGTAAACTCAACGGTTTCTGCTTTAAACGTGTGCGAAGATAAGACATACTTTTTTATATCCATGATGAAGAATTTGCCTTCAAGAGGTAAGACCGGACTTAAGTTAATATTAGGTCCTTAAATATAAATTAGCGTTTTGTCGTACTGACCACTTTGATCTGAAATATCTCCTCTTTGGTTAAAATTCCAAATTCAAATTTATAAATTCATTTAGCTCGAAAATTTGAGTTTTAAAACAGTCATTCCTTAGTTTTTCCTCATTATTTTTTCTTTGGCGTCGCTTATTACTGCACAGTGGAAAACATGAAATATCGGTATATTTACGAGTACGAGTTCTACCGTGGCACCAGTGCTGCAGAAACAGCTCGAAGGATTAATGATGTGTACGGCGCTGGTGTCGCAAATGAAAGCATGGTACGTTTTGGTATCAATGTTTTCGTTCTGGAAATTTCGACCTTCAGAACCAACCCGTGGACGGCCGAAGACAAAGTGGAAAATGAAGAATTAAAGGCTATTGTGGAGGCGGATCCATCACAAAGCACTTCAAGATAGCTGCAGGCTTCAGGGTTAGTGATAAAACTGTATTAATCTACTTGAAGCAAATCAGGAAAGTAAAAACTTGAACGATGGATAACTCATGACAGGTGAATCGAACTTGCAAACAAGCGTCGACTGCTGTGTTGCACAACCGACACAATAATGAAGGTTTTAAATCGAATCATTGCTTGTGATGAAAAGTGGATACTGTACGATAATCGGAAGCGCTCGTCGCAATGGCTGAACCCTGGAGACCAGACAAATCCTGCCCTGAACGAAAATTGACTCAGAAAAAGTTACTTGTGGTGTTTGGTGGACTAGCGCTGGTGTCGTTCACTACAACTTTCTAAAATCTAGGCGATTACGGCAGATATCTATTGTCAGCAACTGCAAACCATGAAGGAAGAACTACCTGCTAAACAACCGAGATTGGTCAATCGCTCTAGGCCACTGCTGCTTCACGACAACGCAAGACCACACACTGCACAAGAAACAACCGATAAGTTAGATGAGCCACAATTGGAATTTCTGCGACATCCACCGTACTCCCCGGACCTTGCTCCAACAGATTACCATTTTTTCCAGAATTTGGACAACTTCTTACAAGGAAAAAAATTCAACTCCGATGCGGCAGTCCAAGCCACCTTCAAAGAATTTATTGATTCTCACCCCCATGGTTTTTTTAGTAAAGCGATCAATGAACTACCTTTGAGATGGCAAAAGTGCATAGATAACAACGGTGCATACTTTGATTAATTAAATATATTTTACAAAAAAAATGAATTTTTATATTCCTCCCGTACAAAACGCTAATTTCATATGTAAGGACCTAATAAAAGGAATTTATCCTATCTTTAACGCTCAAAAACATACTATAAATTACTAGAAACATATATGTTCCAAACGATTTTCTTTCGTTTTTAAACGTTATCTAATGAGTTTTTTATTCTTTGAATAGCAATTCACAGAGATTTTTGTTTGTACGAAGTTGCCCGCGTGGAAGTCCTAGTGTATGTTCGAAGCATCTGCGAATAAAATGTTGCCGTAAGTGATGCGGCCAGAGTATGCACTCAGTATCGCGGCCGCAGCATAAACCAGTGCAAATATATCGGCATCTCACAAATATATATCTAATAACTAAGTTCCGAAGATTAGTTCTAAATAATTTTTGTAATTATCAGTTGTTGTAAGCCATTGAGTTAATGCATGCTATGCTCGTAATAAATAAAGTTAAATATTTCAGTAAAATAAGTTAGC
Source organism: Parnassius orleans (assembly GCA_029286625.1). Lineage (NCBI taxonomy): Eukaryota > Metazoa > Arthropoda > Insecta > Lepidoptera > Papilionidae > Parnassius > Parnassius orleans. Next base: position 34,167 of record JAGSMP010000662.1, read on the forward strand.
AGCATATTAACAGTTTCGAAAATTCTAATTTTAGATTTACCATATTGCTGCGTGCGAAGAATTATAAATGTTTTAATGTGTATTTAAAATTAATAAATCCATTCAATTACGCTAATTTAGGTTCATTGAGGCACAATAGATTTGATAGCAGTATGAGTCCCAGCAGCCATGAGCAATCTTCGAAAGAATATACGACAAAATGAAAGTATAACAATCACTGCCATATTTGAAACGGGCAAAGATAGGATAAAATTCATCTGATCTTCACCTGCGTGGGGAAACATTGGATCCCGGCCTACAGCGATCTTACCCTGTTTGTATCAGTTTTATCTGGCTATAACTTCATAGAACTTAGTATCCAGACAAGATAATAACAATAGAATCTATATTCTCGCTAAAATCACAAATAAATGTGTCACAAAAATTATCATGTTTTATACAATGCCGCGCAGTACGCGTCCTACTTCCCGAAACAGATGGCGGGACTTGGGGTCAGGGCAGATAAATGGCGTCGTGTACCATATTGCTAGCATTTAAAAATATAGCATAATTCGCCGGAAATTTTAATCTTACGGTCTTGCCCCATCACAGATCTTATCACAACGCTCCTAGTATTACGTAGTAGATTTTCATTATAGTCTATAAAAGTCCATTTTGAAAAATGCCCTCTCCTATTGTTTGAGGATTTTGCCATAGTTGCCACATTCGGCAGGCAGGGTTTTTATAATTTTGAGTTGTCATCAGAGAAGTACTGTTGCGCATCTCCTGTTTCAGTTTCCCTCTGTCGCCTCTTACGACACTCACGGGACGATATGGGGTAGTGGATATTCTTACATCGCCACTACACGGTAAAGATCCAGATACAGAAAACTATATTTTGTGCGATTCAGTAATGAAGGTTTTACACTTAATTTAATTTTAAATTTTGATTCATGTGAGTAATGAGTGACAAGAGCCAGAGACTCTTTTTACTTTTTTTTTAACAAAAGTCCGGCTAGGTTTCTTGCTGGTGCTTCCCAGGACAGAGGCTTTTTCTGATCCATTGATAAAGTAAAAAATGACTTTTAGAATTACATGTAATATGTATTGAATAAAATTTATTCTATTCTATTCTCCTTGTAACGAGACATTCCAATAATTCTTCTCTGGGTAAATGAATTTGCAATTTCATTCTTAATCGAGGATAGATTTTAGTTTCTATGGGCCAAAATTCCAAGGGCCAAAGTGTCCCAGACGTAGCATCCTATCAACTCGTTTAGAGCCAGGGCGGCATCAGAGGCTGCTGAACTAAGTAAGTGTTGCAAGTATGCGTCTTTGAGAGATATACATATTCGTGTCATTTATCAGTCCGTGGGGTCCACGTGCGGTAAATTTCCTAAAAGAACTGTATCTGAAGTAAGGTTAGTCTTGTCGCTGGTTTTAAGAGGGCTGAATCTTTTCTCGCTCAAAGGCTAAGTATAGCCATTCAAAGCGTAAACGCAGCCAGCGTTTACGCGTTCGTGGTACTATACCACGGGAAGTAGGACTTAATGATAATTTAAGTTTCTAGTTTAAGTTTTTTTTATTGTTATGATAATAAATACCCACTATCCCATATCATCCCGTGGGTGTCGTTAGAGGCGATCGAAAGAAACTGACCCAGGAGAAGGGCAGCATCTTTCTGGTAACAACTGAATTATAAATAAAAAAACTGCGGTTACCAAACCACTTACCAAGCATAGCTACAGTGGAAAATATTGCCTCTATGAAAGTTACAAGTAATAACATGAAGCAATTATCATGGTTCTAGAAAAGCACTGAACCTAAAGACTAAGTTGGAGAGGTGTCGTCTAATGAATTCAACACTCCGTCCCCCTCGTGCTCAAATCCAAGGTCTCGAAACCTTTCAGCTCGAGTCACAAAACAGTTTTCAGTGCCTAGAAGATTGCAATGCAGTGGACGATATGAATGACAAGCTCCTGGAAACTGTCCATGCGGTCGGAGCTATGTTTTGCAACACCCGCCGCAGAAAAACACAAAAACTCTCCGATCACACTCTTAATCTCATGACTGTTAGACGGGAAATGAAGCTGCAGTCTTCAGTAGATTTGACAGCATACAGGCAACTGAACAGACATATCTCCAAATGCATGCGGCAGGACTTACGCAACTTTAATACTGTTCGTATTGAAGAAGCGATCGAAAGGAACCAGGGCTCCAAAATCTTTGCCAAATATCTGTCTGCCAGAAAGAGCCAACTGTCAAAGCTGAATACCGAATGTGGCAGCATCGTTTCCCGGACACCTGAGACTTTGAGTGAGATTAAGAGGTTCTATGGACAGCTGTACATATCATCGTTGGAGCCACACGCAAGTGTGAGTAACGATCCAAGAGCAAGTCTTATCCAACACTATTCCGATGATATCCCGGACGTCAGTATCAGCGAGATTAGAATGGCTCTCCAGCACCTTAAAACTGGCAAGTCCCCGGGCGAGGATGGAATTACAGCGAAGCTTCTGAAAGCGGGTGGAAAACCGTTACTTGAAGTCCTTCAGAAGCTCTTTAATTCCGTCCTCCATGGTGGCACTACTCCGGAGGCGTGGTGCAGAATTGCGATGGTCTTGTTCTTCAAGAAAGGCGACAATGCTCTCCTGAAGAACTACAGATCGATTTCCCTTCGGAGCTGCGTTTACCTGCTGATTTCTTGAGTCATTACAAAACGTTTCGCACGCAGACTCGACGACTTCCAGCCAGAACAAGCTGGTTTCCGAAAAGACTTTAACACTATAGACCACATACATACCCTTCGGCAAATCGTACAGAAGTCCGAGGAGTACAATTTGCCACTATTTCTTGCGTATGTAGAATATGAGAAAGCCTTTGATTCCGTCGAAATTTGGGCGCTGCTGCAGTCCCTTTAGCGGTGTCAAGTTGACTGTCGGTATATCGAAGTGCTGAAGTGTTTGTAGAGTAGGGCTACGATGGCTATCCGAGTATTGAACGAGAGTACGAAACTCATCCAACTGCAGAGAGGTTTAAGACAGGGTGACGTTATATCCCCGAAACTCTTCACCTCTGCATTAGAAAACGTTTTCAAGCTACTGGACTGGAAAGGATACGGATTAATATCAATGGCGAGTACATCACTCACCTTCGATTTGCCGACGATATAGTCCTTATGGCAGAATTGCTGGAGGACCTAAGCACTACGCTAAATGACCTCAATAGTGCCTCCCAACGGATAGGTCTTAAGATGAACATGGGCAAAACAAAGATCATGTATAATGTCCATATCACACCTATGCCAGTAGTTGTTTGGAGTACTAAGCTCGAAGTTGTTGACGAGTATATTTACCTGGGACAAAGTAAGTCCGACTAGGTAAGTCCAACATCGATCGAGAGGTCAATCGACGGATTAAACTCGGCTGGGCAGCGTTCGGGAAATAACGACACATCTTCTCATCAGGTATACCTAAAAACTTGAAAACGAGACTGTACAACCAGTGCGTGTTGCCAGTAATGACTTATGGATCTGAGACGTGGTCCTTCACTGTTGGCCGTATGACGAAGCTTAAGGTCGCTCAGCGAGCTTTGGAGAGGGCTATACTCGGGGTTTCTCTGCGTGATAAACTTAGAAATGAGAAAAAAGGTTCTCGAGTGGCAGCCTCGTACCGGTAGGCGAAGTGTAAGGCTACCCCCCTATATATGGAGTGACGAACTGGTAAGACATGAAGGAAGTCGATGGATGCAGGTGGCTCAGGACCGTGCTTTGTGGCATTCCTTGGGGGAGGCCTATGTTCAGCAGTGGACTTGTATAGGGCTGTAATGATGATGACGATGATATTAATTCGTAAACATATCACCAGTAAATATTATTATGGAAACCAAAGCAAAGTTGTTTACCAAAAGCTTAAAATATTTCATTTTTGCGATCAATTTCTTTTGCTTCTAAACATTTTGTCACAGTAATAAAATGCATCCTGCACGCCATTTTTCTTACGTTATTACACCGTCTTTAAATGGTAACATTTAAAGGGTTTATAGCATGGAAAAGCACGAAGATTAGATCGCCTTTGTGACTTATTAAAATGTAAATGTGAATGTTATGCTTTCAAAATATTGGTAACAGGCGCTATCAATATTTGTGTTTATATTTTTAATGTATTTATTTATTATAATAATCTATACTTATAAATAAAATTGAAGTACTTATGTGCAATATTGAAATAATGGGCTTCTGTTAAGCTCAGAGTGTTATTTGCATGCTATAAAGACATAAACTGTCTGTCCAAAAGAGATCTAGGCTATATTTTATCCGAAAGACAAAGATTTTTTTAAAGCAAAAATTTACAAAATAAATATTTTCTTTGACTATCGTAAATCTAAATAACGCCACATTAATGGATCCTATCCAGGTGAAGCTGGGGCGGGTCGCTATTATAAAATATTTTTTACAATAAAAGACATTAAAAACTGAAATGATCTTGAATAAAACTACTTTTACGGATTATATCGCGTTTAATTAACTTATTTTTAATTCCCGACGTTTCGGGTGCTTTACAGCACCCATGGTCACGAGGGACTGAGGTGACTGACGTCCCGATGTCAGAGTTAACCCGGGGTACCTTAAGCTTTTTTTAATTATTCGTTTGGGTCCGATCTACGCAGAATGAACTTACTGTGTCTTGAAGTCTTGCAGTGGTATGCTTGGGTTTACTTTTATTAATTACAGGATCCCAAGCATTTTCTGTAATTAAAAAGTTTCATTCTGCCTTACGATCTGCTTAACTGTATACGAAATACATTTAATTATTTATATTATTATTTTTATAATATATATTTTACCTCATAAAGCTGCAGAGTTACTGCTTCATTTCGAATGGTCTACTTGACCGGGAAATAACAACGCTCGCTCAAAGACAGGCGTAAAATAGTTGCCCTTTGTTGTATTTTAATTACACACAAGCGGTCCACTTCGGCGAGCGATTCGGCTTTACGGTTGATTTCTGGATCTCAAAAGCTACCGGGTCCAGTTGTAAATCTAAACCATTATCTTATCATCTTAATCACACACACAAAATTTCATCAAAATCGGTCCAGCCGTTTGAGGTAGTTCAGATACATACACACGGACAGAAGATTAAATAATATATAATTAGTATTATATATATAAATTTTACCGTGAATCATTTTGTCTATTGATGAAAACCGCATCAAAATCAATGCGAAATTTAAAAGATCTAAGCGTACAGACGGCAGGAAGCGACTTTCTTTATACTATGTAGAGATATTAATATTTAATTTAGGACATAGGTTCGGGTCCCGCGCCTCACGTCACAAAGACCTGAGTGAAGCCGGCCACAGTCAGGCGTGTGCCTGCTGTGCTACCCTATATCAGAGGTCACAGACAAGGTTGGCTACATCTTGAAGCGAGCTTCCATTAAAACACTTCAAGCCGCCGAAGAAGATTAGTCATTTTTAACATCCGTCAAGTTTCATATCTCTACAAAATGCAGAAGTACAAGCTGGATTGTGAATGTGGTCTCTCTTACATAGGAAGCTTTCGTTCCGGAGAAGACTGCAGTCTGTTAACATGTTCAAGATCGTCCCGCCATTACATTATATTTGATAGACCACAAATCTCTCGCAAAAGAAAACCCATTCCTACCAAGGATGATTCGCGAGCTATTGAAATTAAAATAACACCCTAATTTCAATAGCAAAGAGGATGTAGCTCTGCTACGACAGTACATTACAACCAGCATTCTAATTGCAGAGGTAAATCTACTAAAACAGCCCTGATCGGTGTTATTGATAGGGTCGAAAATGCGCTGGAGGTAAAAATAGCTCTTTGTGCCTTTCTAGATATTGAGGGCGCCTTTGACAGTAGCCCCACATCACTGCTTGGTGGGAGCCTGACATCTAAAATGTTGACCCCACAACCATCAGGTGGGTGAAGTCGATGCTCTCAAACAGAAAGGCCTATCATTAATCATACAAAGAGCCCTAAACACTATAAATAACTGGTGTAGGGATAACAGTTTATCATTTAATGCTAATAAAACTGTTATAATACCCTTTACCAAAAAGAGACAGTTAGACAAATTAGTCACACCAAGAATTAATGGTAGAAGTATCATTCTCTACTAAAGTTAAGTACTTGAGCGTAACAATCGACCAAAACTAACGTGGAAATCTCCTGTATAAGCCAATATATAAAGGCTAAAAATGCTTTAGGTATGTGCAGTAGTATGGTCAGGAACAACTGGGCTTGCGTCCCAGTATGATCCTATGGCTATGCAGCAGCATAGTGAGGTTCCAATTTTACGCTTCCACTGTCTGGTGTAATAAGGCCAACAAAGACGACTGCGGACAGATTAATAGTCTACAAAGGACTGCCTGCTTAATGGCAACTGGAGCGATGCGATCATCGCCTGGAGCGGCTCTTAATGCACTTATATGCTTAATCTTTATTTAGACAAGGAGGCGAGGCCAAGTTTGTATAGGATTAACGCCCAGGGTGGTTTGAGCTTGCTTTCCTAAAGATTGAGATTCATACTCGACTCAATTAAACACCGGTCTTATGCATGATCTCAGATATCATGCGTTCACTGTACTTTTAATAAAAGTATATAGTGGAACTACAGAGAAGACTGGCTGAATATAGATGTCATCTGTGAGGTCGGTAGCCTTATATGGTATACCGATGGGTCGAAAATGGGCCTCGACGTAAGCTTTGGAATTTATAGGAAACGCCCAAATTCAAACTTAGTATGAATTCGGTAAATTCACTCTATCTTCAGGCAGAAATTTTCGTACTTCAGTGTGCGAAATTAATCTGCAAAAATACTACGTCAACCATATAATCTATATAAACTCTGATAGTCAAGCAGCACTGCTAGGCTGAGATCAAAGCTTATCAGCTTAGTGAACTCGAAGCTAGTTAGGTCTGCGTGAACCGTCTAAACCTGGGATGTAACAACCTTGTCGTTTTAAGATGGGTTCCGGGTCACGCGGGTATTGTAGGCAATGAACTTGCCGACAAGCTCGCACGAGAGGGCTCAAAGAGTACACAATTTGGACCCGAGCCATATTGTGGAATCTCAAAAAGCCTAGTCCGATTGACCCTTGAAACACTTTATTACAATAAATCACTTAAGGTCTGGTCTAAATTGTGCATTCTGGCAAGAGCTCTGACTGGACACTGTTGTCTTAAAAAACACATGTCCATCCTGAGACTAAGCAACTAAAGGATGTGCCGGTTTTGTTCCTTAACGCAAGAAGCGCCTCTGCAAATCCTGACTGATTGCGTACCCTTAATGCGCAAACGTTACACTCATCTGAGAAATTATGTTCTCCTACCATTGAGGACGTAGGGCTTAGCAGTGAACTATAGACATAGCAGCAATCACAATAGATCTTTTAGGTCGCAGGGATACTGGTCTCTCTCTATCTAGACCTGCATAGCTGCTCGCACATAATAAATAATACCATAGCACATATAAATTTTCGATCAACCTCCTATAAATACAAAAGCGATATCACTATATAGTTACCGCGCAATCTGCCATGAAATATGAACATATTTTATCATTTATCGATTTTTTTGCTCCAAGTTTACTTTTTACTTTTTCTCATAAATTTTCTACTTTACCGCCAAGATAATATATATGACTAAGGTAAAGAAAAGAATAATAATTTGTTTTAAAGAGCCAAAATTTATATCCAAACTCTTTCATTTCACGTTGCTATGTTATTTTGAAAATTTAATTGATTCGGCCATTCAGCGATGTATAAATATTTGTATTTTAGCTAAAAAAATGGCAAAATTAATGGAGTACTCACCATCCCGGGTGTGCGTCACACCCCTGCGGCACAAAAAGTGTCCCGAATCGCGTTTTTTTTTTAGTTTTAAAGAAAACAGTACACGATACATGAAAAGTGTGTGGTGTGAGGGAGAGTGGATAAAATTTAACTTTGCACTATAACGTACATATGTATGCCGATAAATAAAAGAATTCCATTAATTTTGCAAATTTTTTCCTACATTACTACATTGCATTTACGTAGAATTAAAGAAAAAATACTATTTATATCTCCGATTCGACGTAAAAAACAATACAAGCCTTGAGAAATATAATCAGCTCACGCACTGATTAATGTTGGCGGGGCAACTTTTAATTCCGTAAACCTTTCAATGTTTTAGCTTTATTTAACAGTCTATAAAACTGTCTTCTTATTTTTATTCTAATGAGGATAAAGTTAAGGTTTATTTTACGACGGCTTTACTCGAATCGCCTTTGTAAGGGTTGTGTACCCGTGATGGAAAACTTTCATTTTAATTTTGTTGTCAAGCTTAGGTTTTGTTCGAAATATTTAATCGCCACGAAAATTGATCGAAAATATTATATATATTTTTAATATTTATAACTAAATTATTTAATTCCTCACCCTTTCCACCATTGGATAACCAGGCGATCTATGCGACTCACCCTTTGTTGTCGATATTTCACGCATTTGAACCAAATGGTATGCTTCGTCTTTCGTGATGCATTCAGCAAAGGAGTAGAAGAATATGCTTTACTCGATGAATTTAAGACCTGTCCGGAGAAGTTGCGGTGTTTCAACTCCGTGCCTCTGAAAACACGTTAAGACGTTGGTTCTGACCCTGCCCTCTATCCGAACGTGTGGTCGTGCGATTCTTAATCGAATATATAGATTTATATATACCCGATTAAGAATAGATAGACGGAGGATAGATTTACATTTATGTGTCCATGATCCACAGCTTCTACGTAAATACTATCAGGTGGACTATATAATCGCTTGTCACTCTTATTCTATAAAAAGAAAACCATTTAAAATACACCAGCAGCTAGCATTCGTTATTATAAATATTCTCGTTAGGCAGTTTTATAGCCTGGCTATAAAGAAACATGTAAATCATTGCTTTTGAAATTAAAAGTTGCCCTTTTTACATAAATCAGTGCGTTTCTTAATAATTAGGCGCCATTTTTATATATCTACATCTAATTTGTTTGCCATATCCTGCGGATGTTGTGACAGGCGATAGAAGGAAATGAAACAGGAGATGGGCAGCAGCACCTTCGTGATAAGAACTCAAATTTACTAAAAAACCGGTTGCCAACATGCCTACCAAGCGTGGTTACTATGGCAAATATGTCCCCTATTCGGAAATCTATGAGGGAGGCCTATGAATTTCCCTATGGGGGAAATGAATGATGATGAATGAACGACCGAATTGAGTAAAACAATATCATTATTTGTGCTCGAAATAATTAGGGCGTAAATTAACCATGAACGTACATACGTACATACATACATCCTCCATAGCATGTAGGTTAGGAGATCTTGATATGTCAAAATTTGAAATTTGGAAATTCTAAATGATTACATTAATATTTTCCCCATAGATTACCTCATAGGAAAGATTTTACCATAGTTGCCACGCTCGGCAGGCAGGTTGGCAACCAGAGTTATTTATTATTTTGACTTGTTGTCAGGAGGATGCTGCTGCACATCTCCTGTTTTAGTTTCCCTTTATGATACATTTGATTGATTTTTAATTTTAAACATTGTAAAGAGAGTTAAATTTCATCATTAATTCATTCATCATAGCCTATCAAAGTCTACTGCTGAACATAGGCACCACCAAAGATTTGCCTATTATTAAATTTAACAATTTACCGAGTAGTGCTGGTTACCGTGTAGTGAAAAAGTAAGAATATCCACTACACCATATCATCCCGTGTGTGTAGTTAGAAGCGACGGAGTAAAACAAATCAGGAGATGGGCAGCAGCGTCTTCCTAATTACGACTGAAAACAAAAAACTGTGCAAATAACCCCCTTGGAGGCAATCTATGGGGGAGTCCTCTTTTCAGCAGTGGACTTTAATAGGCTGTTATGGTAATGGTAAATTTAACGATAGAAAATTTCTGGCAATTCATTATTATTTCTAAATACACCTTATGTAACCTTACGAAATCAATTAAAATGCAAAGACGAAACTTGTTGACTAAATTTCGGGCTTAGGTTATATTATAACGGTTAATCAAATATTTTGACCAAGAAAACTAGCAAGTTAAATTATTAGTTATTTTATTATATTTTTTAATATTGTACATATTTCAATATCATGTAAATAAATTTAAAATTTAAATTAAAAATTACTGCCAGAAGTAAACTTATGTCGATTAAAAAGTAATTTTATAGGACAATAACCAAATTACTGTTAAGGCAACATGAGTGTGTGAGTTTGATTCCGCCATTCGATAACTATCCTGAACCGCATCTGTTACAAGTATTTTAAGCAAACATTTTCTCTGACAATGAGACGAATTTCGGCTATGAAATTTCGATGGACGCGAATTTCGACAGTTTAACACTCGAAATTAAATTCATTGTTATATCCAAACGGACCTTTTTGTTCTTCGGCGAGATGAAGCAAAGCAGTAAATTACTTCGCAGAGCGTGATCAATGTTGGCCATCAAATAAAGGTCATTACATAGATCTGTCAGGCTTTTTACGCTATTATGGAGATAATTGTCTCTTAATCACCTACCCTAATTAATGCGCAGATGTTTAGATTAGACTTTTATAGAATTTCCGGCAGTTAATATTACCGCCAACATGAATTTTAATTCATTTAACTAATTTTTCATTCAATTCATTTTAATCACTCAACAATTATAAGTGGTAGAGCCTCGCTGCAGCTTTATTATAAATTTTAATTAGCATGAATTGGTTGGTTCAACCGGGGTAGGACCACACTCTCACAGAATGCCAGCGTAAAATAGCAGCTTAATGCAGCTATGTTTATTATGGTGAGTATAGAGAACCGGAGAGCCTTTTTACTAGAAACTTAGTCCTCAGGGGTGACAACGCATCTGCATTTTAATTCTTAATCAATGATAGATGTTGATGTCTATGGGCCACAGTATCCACTTACCATCAGGTAGACTGTATGCTCGTTTATAACCCTTATTCTATTGTCAATATAGCGCGTGGACGGCTGAATGATAATTTAATTTTAATTCATGTTTTCAATTGTAACAAGTATTGTGTATTATGCTATGATTAGATGACGGAATGAATTTTCACATTTTAAAATAAATTAGATTGTGTACTATACACTCGAGTATAAAAAAAGGAAATCATTATTACACTCGGAATTCACTAACTTCAGACATCTTTACAAGCTATAGCTATAGACCTTTTGCTCTTTGGGCTCGCGGTGAGGTCATAAATTTAGTGATGCCTTTGATAAGTAACAAATGGATGTGTTTGGGAAAAAGACAAATTGTACTGACCGCGCTCGTGACCCGTGTCACACCGCTGCGTGATTCCATTCAATACACTAATTTCACTAACCTTTTCATGTTTTCGTATTCGAAATAACTGATTTATTATATTGGAATATAATTTGTAATACTATTTTATTAATAAGTAACAGAATTGACCATGTAGTGGCGGTGTAAGAATATTCAGTACCCTATATCGTCCCGAGAGTGTCGTAAGAGGTGACGGAGGGAAAATGAGACAGGAGATGGGCAGCAGGGTCTTTCTGATAAAACTCAAAATACAAAAAGAACTGCGTTTTGCAAAGCTTTCTTGCCATGCGTGGAAACTATGGCAAAATACACACATGAGGCAATCTATGAGGTAAACCTATCTTTAGCAGTGGGCTTTATAGGCTGTAATGGATGGATGGATGGAACAAAATTGATAAGTAAAACTGACCGTACGCAGAAGAACGCAAATAGCTGTGTTCCGGTCGTGTAGTGGCGGTGTAAGATCTACTAGCCTCCAACGTCCCGTGGGTGTAAGAGGCAACTGAGGGAAAAAACCCGAGATGGGCAGCGGCGTCTCGCTAAAACAACTAGAAAAAAAAACATGTGCAGTTCACGCACGATAGAAGTGAAATTTAGAAAACCACTGTATACTATATTCTATCTTATTCTATCGCAGGCTAAATCCTACAGATGTGTATATGTTTGTCTTTTAGTGTCGTTTTTCGTTTTATCGAGTTTCAAATCACAATGATTCTAAAGATTTCACTAAAATAACGCTGAGACCAACGCGCCTGCGCAAGCGTGGCAACTATAGAAAATATCCCCCTTAAGAGACAATGGATGAGGAGACCTATATTTAGCAGTGGACTTTGATAGGCTATAATGGGTAGTGCATGATCTGCTGTACGAGGATTCTTAAAGTCGCTGAGTGAGCTGTAGAAAGGGCTAACTCGGAGTTTCTCTGAGTAATAAAATTAGTTACGAAGCTGTCTGTAGTAGAACCAGAGAAATCAATATAGCCTAACGAATCAGTAAGCTGAAGTGGCAAAGTGCCAGCCATATAGCTTGAAAACGAGCGGGGTCTCGTTATAATAAACGGATTTTAGGGTGGCTCATCACTTCGACATGATAAGACATGCTTAAAGTTGATGGATGCAAATGGCTTAGAACCATGTTTTGTGGCATGCCTAGGAAAGACCCTATTAATCTGAGGACATGTTTTTCACGTGCTGTTTGAAAGCTATAACGACCTCTTCTGGCTATGTATATGTTAAACCTCTTTTCAAATCTTTGGTCTTTGGAAAAATAAAGAAATTGCATGGTTCGAGGTTTGGACTTTTTGCGAGATGGGTCAAGAGCTCCACCTTTACAGAAGCCAAAAATGACTTTGTCTTGTTTGCAGTGTGTACCAAAGCATTTTCATGATGCAATAGAATGTCGTTTTTCCCTAACTCTTCCAAAGAAATTGGTCAAACAAATGGTTGTTTACTACTCAGCATTAATTGTCTTTTGCTCATTAAGTGGGATCGGATAGACATGACCCGTCGGGGAGAAAAAAATCGCAATCATTTTTTTGCTCACTCTTCTTGCCTGCCTCAATTTGTAGATTTGCTTTCGCCTTTGAACACCCATTCAGAAGACTGTTGTTTTCTTTCCAGAACCTTAATATATCCATGTCCTGCTACAATATCATATACAACATTTGAACGCCCGTGATCATTCTATAACAATATTTTTTTACACCATTTGGTGTAAAAAAATGTTGTTGAAAAATGAGCCAAATTAAAAATAAATGTACATCAACATTTGTTGATGTACATTTATTTTTAATTTGGCTCGTGCCAATACCAAAATGTCCTTAAATCTGCTCAGATCTGATACGCTGGTTTTCTTCAATTAGTGGCCTGACAGTAGCGACATTTTCCTTAGTGATCGCAGTTGAGGATCGACCTTTATTACGAATTTTATTATGTAGAGAAACACGACCACGATTAAATTTTGTGTAAAAATGCCTTACAGTGCTCAAATGAGATGCAAAATCCCTTCTAAAATCGTTTTAAACACGAGTATTGCAAACTTTTAAAACTAAAAAATCCTTTCCCGTTATTCCATTATTGCCACGGATGACGAAATTCAACTTGTGATAAAAATAATAGACACGCGCATATATGAGTTTTTATGTTTTTTTTTTTAAATATAAAATGTTCGAAATTCAAACGTTTGTAAGCAGCCAGGAGCGCAGAACTTTCTGTGTGCCCTGCTCTGTATGTGCCTAGCAGTGAACCACTTTCTAGGAATAATATTTCAAGAAAATGTTTCCATATATAAAAAAATTATTTACATAGAAGTCAGCCATTGTCACTGAATACTAATGACCCATTACCAAACATCAAACGCCAATGCCTCAAAATACCTAGCTATTTGTGGGTTGGCGCCCTTTTGCTTAAATTCATCCAAATGGGTTTCGACGTCGCCTTTCTCAATGGAGCGCAGCAGGAAAATTAACAGGCTTCCCGTTCCAACAGCTGTGTCGTCCATTCAATATAGACTGTAATGCTGGCAGTATTAAAGGCTTTTAGGCGGGACAATAATGTGGGAAAATTTTCAGCATTGTGATCGCTATTTCATCATAGTCAGTTTAACAAAAACATAAACAACGCCTGTCACCCAGAGTGGTAGGCACAGACTATGGACTTCTATTTGGCACGATCCTGACACACCTCTCTCACCTTCTCCACATCCATATACCTACGCATACACGCTCGTCGGTTAAGGATACTTCTAATCTGGCCTTTTTTCAATATAACGCCAATTTGGTCGATAAACCTTCGTCTAGTGCGTCCCTTCCCGCCTCTGCCGTTCACTTCTGCAACATAAATTTGCTTTGTCACTCTTAATCTTAGTTTAAGTATTAATATTAATAGACTAGTTACGGTAGTTTTGATTAAATATAGCCTGCATGCGTCTCACTGCTGACGACAGTTCTCCTGTCATTTATTTGAGATTAAATCTCATAAAATTTCTATAGCGCCTGGCACTCAGTATAAATATTTATTTAGATTTGATTTTATTTAAAAAAAAGAAGCTAACTTTGATAGAATTTATGACACATAGATTTAAATAATATTTTATTTTTTTAAACCTATATTTTTAAGCGAACACTCACCGTGTAGAGCAAGGTAAGTAAGCAAGAATATTTACTACCACATATTATCCTCCCGTGGGTGTCGTAAGAGTTGACAAAGGCAATATCAATTGAAAATTATAAAAAACTTTGATAGGCTTGTTAACGGGTGCTAAGCGAATTTTTTTTTTATAAACTGATTATATTTAGGTCGGGGAAAAAGTTTCTTCGTATTTTAAATACAAATACAAGGCATTTTTTTTTGAAAGTTTAATTACATATCTCACAGAGACACTTTAATTCAAAATTTCAATCATATTTCTCCAGGAATAAAAACTGTCAGTACGGAATCACTATACCTGCTAGGTACCCCTTTGTTTTTCGATAGTATTAAACCTGTTTTAAAAACAAATTTTGATCAGTTTTTAAACCACGTTGATAAATTGTATAAATTAAGCCCCCACATTGCGCTTACTATCTTAAAATATTGTCTTCTTGTACCTAGTTTTACATACTTACTCCGCTCGAGTCCAGTCTGGAAATGTTCGAATATTTTAAAAGATATTGATAATAATCTTAAAATAGCTATAGAAAAAATTCTAAATTTAACTTTAAATACAACAGCCTGGACTAAAGCTACTTTACCTATAAAATTTGGTGGTATTGGTGTCAGAAATCTTTCTAGCGTTGTATTGCCTGCTTTCCTTGTTTCCGTGCATAGTGTCAGTAATTTATGTAACATATTTTAAATAATAAAGTAGTAGACCTGTGCTTTGCTACGGAGGCAGGGCAGACATGGCAAACGCTCTGTCTCGGCGAAAATGTTCCACTGGAAATTAACCAACAAAAACAGTGGGATATTCCGTTGGTACAGAGGGTGCAGAAAGAATTGTTTCATAATTTTCATAGTGACCAAGATAAGGCACACCTTCTAGCTGCTTCGACTAAGGAATCTAGTCACTGGTTATACGCTTTTCCATCAAGTAATCTCGGCACATTACTTGATGGAGAAAGCTTGCGCATCGCTGTAGGAATCCAACTAGGAGCGGCGATTTGTCAACCCCATCAGTGCCCCTGTGGTAGCAGCGTCGACAAGTTTGGGCTCCACGGATATTCTTGTAAGAAAAGTGCTGGTAGGTTTTCACGGCAAGGTTGTCATCCGAAGGGCTCTTGTCTCTATAAACGTTCCCTCGGTTTTAGAGCCTTGTGGAATATTTAGAGACGATGGCAGTAGACCCGACGGTATGACATTGGTCCCTTGGGAGAGAGGTAAAGCCCTAGTGTGGGATGCTACTTGCGTAGACACTTTGGCGGCCTCTCATCTCAGGGGTACCTCGTTTAGAGCCGGGGCGGCATCAGAGGCAGCTCAACTGAGTAAGTGGCACAAATATGAGTCTCTGAGAGATGACTACATATTTTTGCCATTTGCTGTAGAGACTATCGGTCCGTGGGGTCCACGTGCGGTGAAGTTCTTAAAGGAACTCCATCCGCGGCTGGTCTTTGCTGCTGGTGATAAGAGGGCTGGCTCTTTTCTCGCTCAAAGGCTAAGTATAGCCATTCAGCGGGGAAACGCAGCCAGCGTTCTTGGCACGATACCGCGTGGAGTAGGACTGTTTGATAATTAAATTACTAGTTGTAGTTTTTTTATTATAGTTTTTTCTCAATTACTTGCTCGAGTCTCATTAGTTGTTGGCAGTAGTGATCCGAATCGATGGTTTTGCCCGGCAGTAAAAGCTTATTATAAACGATGCCCTTCCAATCCCACCATACATTATTGCGTGTTAATCCGGGTCTGTGGAGCTTGACTAACAACTGACCATGATCTTTTCGCACGTTCTTGTCGTAGGTGATCCACTTTTCATCACGAGTGGTCAATGTTTTCAAAAATGAATCGGTTTCATTACGTTTTATTAGAGAATAGCAAATGAGTATACGATTCATTAGGTTTCTTTCAGTGAGCTCGTGTGGTACCCAAATATCGAGGTTTTTTGTATAGCCAGACTTTTTAAAATGGGTAAAAACTGTTTTGTGGTCAATTCTCAATTCCTAGGCTATGTTGTAGTTACTAATATGCCGATCTTGCTCCACTTTTTTAAAAATGGCATCGACTTTATCCGTATGAGGGCGACCAGAGCGAACTGCATCTTTGACATCAAAATTCCCGGACTGAAAACGTTTAAACCAACTTTGTGCTACTTTTACTGACACTGCATTAGATCCATAAACGTCACAATTTTTTTTTGCGGCTTGAGTCGAATTTTTCGGTTTTTTGTAAGAAAACTTCAGAATGTATCGAATTTCTTCGTTAGATTCACTCATTTTGGCGGACAGATAAAAAATTGAAAAATGGCAGGAAAGTTTTTTTACTTTTTATTTTCTTTTTTTATTAATGTCCTATATGTATTTATATTAAAACCAGCCAGATACAAACAGTACAACCAAAGAGATTTTTCTTGAATTTTATACAAACTAAATACGAAGAAACTTTTTCGCCGACCTATTATATATACGAACAACTAACAGTTTCGACCTATTATATAAATGAAAAATTAGTTAGGTAATGAAGTTCACAACGACTAGTAAGCTTGGAAAATGCAATAAAATTTCTTAAAATATATTTAGGGTCGACATTTCAATCCTCATGTAAAATTTATTCATAGGATAATATCTAATATATAAAAATGTATGTTTGTTTTTTCGTATTTTATGCGTTGCTATACCGTTTATTAGATTGTGGTAAAACTTTGGCAACATAGTGTGCGAAGGTTATAGGCATCGTACAATTAACTTACAGTAGGTGTATTACGCGTAATTTATTTGAAAGTTGTTAGATATTGTGTTGCGGGGAATACAAGTGAAACGCTCTGTGGCTGGTGACACACTGATTTATTTCCAATAGCGGTCGCATCTTACATACGTAACATTCCTCCCCTAATATTTAAGACTAATAAAATATTTTATAATTAATTTTGGGACGCTGACGAGTCACCCTGCGATGTGCCGGAACCTTGTCTTGGTTACTCTCTTCGGCCTCATAAAACTCGTTATTGTCTTCGGAAGAAACGGGTCTTCGGACTCCTCTTGTTATCGTCACCTTTGACGGCGTCTGGTCATACTCGTAGTCAGTCGAAGTGTGTGATGGCGCAGATTGTTCATTGCCCTCATCTCTCCCCAAGACGTCGTGGAGCATTCTCTCAGATGGCACAGGTGATGGCACGTTCGGTGGCAAGTGTGGCGCTGACGTCTGCGCGTGCGGCTCCGACACAGGTGATTGCGGAAGAGACCGTGGAGGTGGTGGCAATGGTGTGGCGTCATTTCTTTCTATTGTGACTGAGTTTTCTATATCGCAAGGGTGATTCCAACTTTGCTTATTGTAATTTGTTTTAAGGTCCCTACTGAAATTAATGTTTCTTTAATAATTTGATCTACATGTTTTCGAACTAGGTTTAAAGTTACATCATCTTGTAATATAAACAACGTGTTACCAATTTTTTTCACAATTGTTCCTTTAGCCCATGAAAACTTATTATTATTACATTATTTTTTATATAATACAGACTCTCCCGTTGAAAACGATTTTTTTATTTTACCACCAAGATTTAACCTGCGAACACTGTTTAGACTTTACGTTATTGGCAAGTTCTGCAGACGAGGGGGTCGGCTGTATCGGATTGATTAGGTCTAACCGCGATCTTAATTTATGCCCAAAAACTAGGTGAGCTGGTGATGAACCTGTGGTAGAATGAATCGAATTACGATAATTGAACAGATATTGTAGAATACTTATTTTACATTCTCTTGAATTTTTACTTGTTACGAGACTAGATTTAATACCCTTTTTGACAATTTTCACATAGCTCTCGGCTTGACCATTACTAGCCGGATGATATGCAGGCGATTTCACATGTTTTATACCATTTAAATTACAGAATCTATTGAATTCTTCGGAACAAAACGATGTTCCATTATCAGATACCAAGGTGTGAGATATTCCGAACCTAGACACAAACTCGAGCATTTTGTCTATTACCGCACTAGAAGTAGTTGTGGTACACATATCGAATACCTCGACCCATTTCGAGTAGGCATCGACTATGACCAGATACATACGGCCGTTTTTCGGACCCAGCAGGTCCAGGTGTATCCTGTAGAATGGTCGGGGAGGTAACTGCCACGGTGAGATAGGTACGCGCGGCGGTGATGCTCGCAACTGTAAACAAACTTCGCAGGCCCCAATCATCTTTTCCAGCTCGTCATCGATCCCCGGAAACCAAAACCGTGATCGAGCCTCAGCTTTGGTTTTTACAATACCGAGGTGAGAATTGTGTAATTCCGATAACACACGTTGCCTCAACGAAAAGGGAATCACCACCTTATGACCTCGAAGTACACACCCGTTTTCATACGAAAGTTGTACCCTACATTGATAATACGGATTAATTTCTGTATCTTTAACCCGCCTTGGCTAACCTTTTTGTATGTAATGAATAACCTTAGTCAGGGTCGCGTCATTAGCCGTAGCCTGTCGAAGCTGGTCTGCTGTCACGGGCAAACTACCTTGCGTCACAAAACACACATAGGCAGCCTATGCCTATCCAGCTCTTCCTTGTGCCCCGACTCTTCGACAGGGTCCTCAACACTTGCTCGCGAAAGGAAGTCCGCGCTATTATTACAACTACGCACATATTCTATTACATAATTATAAGCACTTAGAAACAGTGCGTACCTTTGCAATCTGTTTGCGGATACCTCCGGGATGCCTTTATGTGAACTAAAAATTGACAATAACGGTCTGTGGTCTGTACGTAATGTGAATGGAGTCGACCGGCCGTATAGGTATTGATGATACCGACGCACGCCGAATATTATCGCAGTTGCCTCCTTTTGTATCTGAGAATACCTTTTTTCGGCGCTATTTAAGGTACGAGACGCATAAGATATCGGCCTTTCTAATCCGTCATCGTCGATTTGCGATAATATCGCGCCTAAGCCATTTGGTGACGCGTCGACTGTTAAATAGAGTTTTGCATTTTGATTAAAATGAGCTAATGTCCGTTCCGAAATTAATATACTTTTAATTTTATTGAAAGTTTTCTCATGTAATTTACTCCAATTCCATTTTGTGCCCTTTTTTAGCAAATTGTACAATGGAGATAAAATTGTTGAGGCGCCCGGGACGAAACTTCTGTAGTAGTTTACTAATCCTAAGAAGGATTGCAGCTGTGAAACGTTCGTAGGCACGGGTGCCTCTATGATTGCCTTAACTTTTTCTGGCGATTTTTTTAGTCCGTTCTTAGTAATGACGTAACCCAAATATTTTATTTCGTCCTTGAAAAATTCGCACTTATCTTTGTTCAACGTCAAGCCTGCATCCTGCAGCCGCTGCAGGACCGCATTCAACCGATCCATGTGCTCTCGGTCGTCGCGGCCCGTGATCAGCACGTCATCGAGCAGGCACAGCACCCCGGCAGCCCCACGCACTCCATGGCGCGTTGGAACACCGCCGGAGCTGACGCCAACGAACACGAGCCTCGTGTATACGTATAGGCCGCGTGTGTGTTTATACATGTTATTTTCAGATTCGTCTAAACAAAATTGGTTGTAAGCCATTGATAAATCTAACTTTGTGAATTGTTTACCACCATACAATTTTGAAAATAACTCGTTAATTGTCGGTAAGGGTATTGCTCTACGACGAGTTGTTCATTAATGGTAACTGAATAATCGGCGCATATCCGAACAGTGCCGTCTCGCTTTAAAACTGGAACGATGGGAGACATACTCCGAATATTCTACGGGACGGAGTACTCCCATTTCCACCATTTTATCGATTTCTTTATCGACCTTTTCCTCAAAGCGAAAGCCATAGGACGGGCTTTAAAAACATGGACGGCATCGTCTTTTAAGGTTAGGGTTACTTTGTATTTATTAAAACACCCTAGCTTACCTGAAAAGGTTTCGGATACCGTAAATGCAATGAGTCAATTTCATTTTGAATTTGCTGACAGTAATTAACCGGTGTCAGTTGTAATCTAAACAAAGAAATAAAATCCTTCCTAATAACGGCGGCCCCCGCCACGTACTGAACAGGCGCAGCGGGCGCGTGCTCCCGAACCGCACCGACACTGTCGGGACGCCCGCGCAGGCTATCTCGCTACCGGTGTAGCTCATTAACCTTTATGGTAGCTGATAATGGCGTCGTTAAAATGAGTTTTGTATTTTTCAGAAATTACCGTTACTGCTGACCCACTATCTATTTCGAACCTTAAATTTACCCCATTAACAGATACAGTTTCTACCATAGGTTCACCTTTAAGCGATCGAATATTAAATAACTCACCGTCGTCCTCTTCGCCTACATCGCCTGCCAACACATAATTCACTTTTTTGCACATCCTACGTAAATGCCCTTTAACTTTACACTTTTTACAGGTATAGTCGGAATAGCGGCAGTCGGCCGTTTTATGATTTGAGCCACACACTGCACATTTCACTTTTCACCTTCTCTCTTCTTAATTTTGAAGAGCTGTTGCTCGGCGGCGGCGCCGACGCCAGCGCTGCTCGCGGCGTCGCGCGCGTTTCACATACTTTCAGCCATATCTACCGCATTCACTAAGGTCAATGTCGTGAAATCTTGTGCGTATAAGCGTTCCTTTTCTACTCGGCAGCATCCCCATAATAAAACGATCACGTAGCGCCTCCTCCACGTTCGAAAACTGACAGTTAGCGGTAAGTCCACGTAATTTCGCGGCCCACTGCGACGGTGTTTCGCCCTGTAGTTGGTAGCAGCATAAAACTTATGACGCTCCCAAACCCAACTTGTTTGGGGAATGAAATGCATCCAGCAATCCTAAAATGTCTTCATAGGGCACTGTTTGTAGCTCTTTGGAAGGGCAAGTCCGACGCTAACATATGAGCCCTCGGTGAGTGCGCTCAGCAAGATCGCTCGCCTCTTGATTCCCGCTGGATCATTAACTATATCAATGTCGTTCGCGATGAACCACTGTGTAAGTCTGTTCTTGTACGTTTTCCAAGACTGTACACTATGATCGAACACAGACAAAATACCGAAATTTCCGATCGACATTTTTTTTTTAATACGAGGGTAAGCTCGTCGCCACTGTTAGATATTGTGTTGCGGGGAATACGAGTGAAACGCTCTGTGGCTGGTGACACACTGATTTATTTCCAATAGCGGTCGCATCTTACATACGTAACAAAAGTTATAATATATTTTTCTATTTCAATGAATGTATTATTATTCCCAATCAAACAATATAACTCTTCCAAATTTAAAACGATATTTCCACAATTATTCCTTCTGTGGCAGCAACAAGCCGGGTACTAGCTAGTAGAACATAAATAAATTAAAATTTATTAATATGAAAAAATAGTTGAATTGTTTCACTTTTACATTCAATCAGGTTATAATTTATTTCATAAATAACTTCTATTTGGCGATTGAAAAAATCAGCCTCCCCAGTCATTTATAAAAGTACTTGAAAAATAATATCCATTCAACGTTCATTTTTCTTAAAAGATCGTTAGAAACTTTTCACGTCACTAGAAATAAAGTGTTCTTTGGGGCTACTTTTACACCACTAAAACAATGGGAAAGTCACACCTGGCCAGTGACATACATTTTCGATTAAACAATAAGAGCCATTACAGATAGACTTTAAAAGCAAGTAACTGGTACCTAAAATGTTACAAAATATTTATACCAATGTAGGTAGAAATTAAATAGTGTCATAATTTATACTTGCGATCGTTGTCACTTGGTGAAACGTCATCTTCATTCTTATGATTTGGTTAAGCAAGTCTTTTGTTATCACCCTTACTTCTATAAAGAGATCACTCGAAGCTGTTACTACGAACGTTTACTACCACGAAGTTTTAAAAAAACCGATTATGTATAAACATTTAATCACATTATCTGTTTAAAACGTAAACTAAAAATAAAGTAACTAAGAAATGTGTTATTACAAGGCACACCCTCTCATTTTTAAGAAGGTAATTTGAGCAAGAGGTCCAAGTTGTTTTAAAACGAAATTCAAAACTTTTAACTTGCATAAAGTAAAATATTTCAAGGAATTGAATAGGTGGTATTAGTAGCGGCACGAAAGTCTAGCGGTGACCGTTATTGCGCATAACTCGCGCCGATTGGCTTATTGCGCATAAGTCGCGCTGATTGGCTCGTGCGTATTGTTCGCACGCGCTGATTGGCTCTCCAGTCGCATTCGTGCAATTCAATTCGTGCGCGTCTCCTCCACGTTTCGTTCAGCGCTAGACTTACGTGCCACGACTTTTTCCACCTAGTAGTCCGTCAGGTACCCTTGCATTTATTTCTGCCGCCAAACAGCAGTGCACTTGCACTTGCTGTATTCCGGTCTGAAGGGTGTAAGAGCTAGTACAGTTACAGTGACAACGTATCTGTAGCCTTCTTTGTTTGAAGTTGGCTGCAGGTGTCCATGGATATCAATAGCCAGTTACCACCAGGTGAACTGCAAGTTTGATTACTTTAGTTTTAAATAATTTATAGAATCAGGCGTTACTTTGCGGAAATCTATTATAATGAAGTTGTTATAACTTAATTTGCTTAATTCCGCGTAAAGAAAGAAAATGTGTCCTGCTCAGTTTTAAGGGGACCTCCCACGCTCTCACCCTTCCTCAACTTCCTTGCGTGCACTACACTCATCACCGCCAATCCCAGCATTGCTGGGGATGCCAGGTGCTTGGGGTGGTCACAATAACCTCATTATTTCAGTTTTATAAAAAGTGCGACCTCACCAAGCGGCTCACTACTAAAAAGCTACAGCCTGCTGTAGCTTTTTGGTTGTGAGCCGGGGAAGCATAAAACTGTCACGGAAAATTGCGACTCTTTTAATAGTATAAAGCATTTCATCTTAGTTCATAGTGGTAACATTTCATCTACATTTGATTCTAAATCTATGATATATGCCATTTACTATCAGGTAGATTGTCTGCTCGTTTGACACCATAGCTTGTATAAAAAAAGAGAAACTTTTAGAATCAAATATTTTAAAAGCGCCATTTTAGTTCCGGTTCACGCGGTGAAAAGGAAAGTGTTCTAAATGAGTTTGTTTTTACTTAAATTTACATAAATAATGTAAAAGTCAGTCTACTTTTGTATTTATTTAGTGACAAACACGCGAATAACTAAAATAAAAACGTGATAAAATTCGTAAAAATTTAAATTCTAAATGAATTTTATCGATTTTTTTAACGTTGCTGCATTGCAGCATTAGCCTTTTCTCCTTTTAATCGATATATCTTTAAGAAATGGCGATTTTGCAATGTTAAGTTCCAAAACTGCTCTGCGAAAATAATTTTGAAGCACTTTTTTTTTGAAGAATTGGAAATAAAATGATGCTTCACAGAGCTCTTATCTGACATCCAACGATATCAAAAAGAAATTAAACATTCTATTTTACCCTCCCAAAAATGCCCTTAGTCGCAAATTTGAATGACATCGTTATTTAGCAATATGGTTTTACAAAAAACAAGTCAACGACTTTAGCATGTTTCAACTTAGTAAAACTTATAACATGCAGCCTAAACAATAAAACACCTATAACATCCATTTTCATTGATATGTCAAAGGCTTTGTTAACCACGAATTATTGTCACACAAACTCAACAGATATGGTATAAGAGGTAATGCACTAAATTAATAGAAGATGATTTAAGTCAACGGAAAAGTGCTTTGAGTTATGAAGCTTCTTTGGACATCGTAAAAAATTATAGATCACGATTTGCGAAAATAAATGTGGAGTGCCGTAGAAAGTATACTAGGACCTCTATTATTCATAATCTTCATAAACGATCTTTACAAAATAATCATAATAAGAAGAATAAGAATCTGAATGACAGGTGAGAAATAGTGTGATAAGAGAAAAGTGTTTGCAAGATGACGTTGTGACCAGGATTAAGAAAGGAATGCTTCGGTGGTTTGATCATGTAGAAAAATTAACGAGGAAAGAGTGACAAAGCAAATTTATGTTGCAGAAGTGAACGGAAGAGTCGGAAAGGGACGCCCTAGACGAAGGTTTATCGACCAAATTGGCGATATATTGAAAATGGGCCAGATTAGAGTACCCTTAACCGACGAGCGTGTATGTAGATATATGGATGTAAAGGACGCGAGAGAAGTGTGTCAGGATCGTGCCAAATGGAAGTCAGTAGTCTCTGCCTACCCCTCTGGGTGACAGGCGTGAGTGTTTATGTATTATGTATGTATAATAATAAAACTTTTGACTACGAACACGAAATAAATAGGACTTTTGAAAAAATAAAAGATTGTTTAAGGCATAATTATTTACAAATTAACATCGGAAAAACTAAAATGATAAGATTTCAGGCATACAATAGTAAACAAGCACCACATAAAATCGAATATGGGAAAAACGTCATCGAAGAAGTTGACCATACCAACGTTTTAGGTGTAACAATAGACAAGTCTATAATTGGAAGACACAACATATTGATAACCTATGTAGAAAATTAGATAAATTTGTCTTTGTTCTATATCGTTTAAGACGAGTGGCTAACATAGAGGCCGCACTTTCTGCCTATCATGGATATGTTTCTTCGATCCTACGTTACGGCTTAATAATTTGGGGTAATTCTGTCGATTTCATTAGAGCCTTTCGCAGGCAGAAAAACTGTGTAAGTTCTTTATGTAGAGCATACCAATTAGATAGTTGTATTCCCCTTTTTCGCAAACATAAAATATTGCTGCTTCCAGCATTATACATTTACGAAATCTGTGTCTTTATTCACAAAAATAGAAATTTATTTGAAAAACACAACGATGTTGTAATTAGGACTAGTAGAAACATACATAAATTGTGTGTACCAAAGCAAAGAATACAACTATACTCAAAAAATGTATATTGTATGGCAATACATGTTTACAACAAATTGCCTGTTTGTTTCAAAAAGATAATAGGAATCTTTAAAAGTATATTTTTTTGAATTTCTTTTAATTAAATGTTATTACTCTATAAATGACTTCTTAAATGATAAATTTGACTTGAATTGTAATTATTGAAATTAATCTCGACTTAATTTATTGACATGTTTTAATTAAAAAATATTATGAATTAATTAATTGACATTTTTGTTTTTATATAGATGTTATTTAGTTTCCTTAAGTATAGCTGCAAGTATATTTATTAAAGTTAAAGTTACAGCCTATATACGTCCCATTGCTGGGCACAGGCCTCCTCTCATTTCTGAGAGGGTTTTAGGGCAAGGAAATGTTCGCCGCGCTGCCCCAATACGTGTTGGCGAATTTCACATGTCTTCGAAATATTTTTTTTTTATTTCTCAGACATGCAGGTTTCCTCACGATGTTTTCCTTCACCGCCGAGCACGTAGTAAATCAGCACTTAAAATTGCAATTAACAATTTCATTGGTGCCGGCGGGGATCGAACCCGGGTTGCTCGCGTACTGTGGAACTTACAACGAGTGCTAACCATCTGAGCTGCCACGGCTATATTTATATTCTATAATAATTAATGTCTTGATTTTCTATTATATTCTAACATAATCCGTCTGAAAATATTGTACGCCGGAAACGGCAGAATATTTAGGATCCGATTTTTTTTAACTTTAATGTACCATATTCTAACAAATAAATCATCTTATCTTATCTTATCTTATCTTATCTTTAGGGAACTGCATAATTATGACAATGTTATTTTTTAATCTACGAGAAACAATTTCTGACATAAACGTCTGAGACAGGCAGTCATCGAGATAATTTTATTCGGTTTCTATTTCTCTAAATTTGGTACGGAGCATTAAAATCTAAAAATAAATATTCGGATATAAAAATATTGAAAAAGTCACAATTTCATGCAATGCGATATTTTTATGCTTCAGATATTATTGAAAAATATTTTTTTTAAAGAACTAGTGGTGACAAACGAGCACACAGTTCACCCGATTGGAAGTCTATCCTCGATAAATAAGCAAAATACATATGAGTTGTAACCCCTTAGGATTACGACGGATTCCACATGAGATGGGATTCTGCTAATTTACGATGGTATTCTGTGCAAGCTTGGTTCTTCACCGGTCAACCATTGTTGCTGCAGACTTATTACGTATCTACAGCATCAACGGCTCTACTACGTTTATGCGTTTATTTTCAAATGTTCCAAGCTTTTTACGCGGTAAAGCCATGCTGCACCTATAGTAGCTATACATAGCTGCAGCACGCACGTATGGATCGGCTCGACCGGGATAAGACGCTCTCACAGAATACCAGTATTAAACAGCAGAATAATGCTGCTGTGTTTCGAACGGTGAGTGTAAAGAATTGAAGATATTTTTTCCTGGAAATGAGGTAATACATCTTAGTTTTCAGCAACACCGCATCTTCATTTTGGTTTTTAATCGAGGATAGGTGCAGATGTATACACAGTTTCAATGTCGTCTAAATGGTTACATAAAAAACTTCATTCCCTATTTTGTCACCCTTAGGGGTGAAAGTTCTTTATCAAATTTATTTCAGACCACCCATGAACCTATTTCATAAAAAAGTTATCATCAAAATCGAATCATATTTACAAAAATATCGTGTATCAATCATGCCAAAAAAAACATACAGTCCAATTGTAAGCCTTTTTTTGAAGTAAACTACAATAATTCTATTTCTGTTTTCTGAAAACATGTTACTTGATATTTCTTTATAAAGTAATTCTAAAGGCAACAAAACAGTAAAACGTTTTAAAAACTGCGCCTTTGATATGTTGCATTTGTGTGTACACTAAATTAAATTAATACAAAACGCGCTGGTTTTGTCTTTGATTCAGCACAAGTTTACTAATGTTTTACATCTTCAGTATAATAATATATACATTTGCTATGAATAATGCCTTATTAACCATTTAGTTCATATGTAATTATATGAAATGAAATGAAATGAAAATTATATTTTTATTCCTTCGCACCAAATGTATACAGATAGGTCTACTAAGAAAACTTAACAAAAATTTTTTTGAATAAATCACTCATCTTCGATTTGTTGACGAAATGGTAGAATCGCTGAATGATCTTAGCACTATGCTCAATGACTTGGTGTCTCCCAACGGACAGGTCTTAAGATGACATATCACAAAGACTAGGTGTGAGATGGACATTATAATGTCATGTGTTATGTCCATATCACACCTATGCCGTTAGTTGTTGGGAATACTACGATCAAAGTTGTTGTAAGTCCAATTTCGGCTGAGAGAGCAATTGACAGCAGCGTTCGTAATATCAAGACATACTTCTCTTACCTCACTCCTAAACACTTAAAAATGAAAGTGTATAATCAGTGTATATTGCCAGAGTTGGCATATAGATCTGAAATGTGATCTTTCACTGCTGGTCATAAGGTCTTCTTTGCAGCAGAAAATAGTAATAGAATCCATAATGTGGCTATTTGCAATAGAACTAGAAAAACCTACACAGATAAACATATCAGTAAGATGAAGTGGCAATGGGCCGGTCATATTGCACGAAGCACTAACAATCAACGGGAAAGGGTTTCCAGTGGCCGCCTCGGCGAAGTGAAAGGCGTTCCTCCACTAGTTGAAGTGATGACCTGATAAGATATGCAGAAATCGCGGTAGAAGACGCACATCGCGGCAGAACTCCCGATACCATCCACACCATCTGGATGATTGGCAGTCCACCACTGTGCGATTTAGAAGATGTTTTCTTCCTCGCAAAACTTCCTTGTGAAATCGATTTCCATCGGCGATTTTTCCGGACCGATACGATTTAGGGACCTTTAAGAAAAGAGCCTACTCCTTTTTAAAAGGCCGGCAACGCATCTGCAATTCCCCTGGTTCCCCTGGTGTTGCAGTTGTTCATGGGCGGCGGTAGTCACTTACCATCAGGTGAGCCGCATGCCCGTTTGTCCCCTATCCTACAAAAAAAAATTCAACAGATGCAGGACCATGTTTTGTGGCATTCCTTGGGTGAGGCCTGTGTTCACCAGCGAACTTGTGAGGGCTGTATTGAGGATGATATTGATGATTATACAAGTGATAGTCGATACTGAAAATTTTTCCTATCGCCCCTTAATATAAAATACAAATAACACCTTTTAAATCCAAGCGTTTGACTGTTCCATTTTTAAATATTTTCGTTCGGGCGATAAAAGAGTTTTGTCTCCATCCAATTTTTCCAATATCTGTAATATATAATATATGACCGTTTTCTGATAAAAGAACAAATTTCCCTGACCGGTTGACCCATGTCACGTGCTATGTAATTTATTCGGCTATACTTTCCACACAGTCCTCTACGTGTTTTTACAATAAAATATCGTATATTTTTAAAAGTAATTTTAAACGTAGCAAAATAAAATCGTTTTTTAACACTAAGTGCAATATTACTTTTTATAAATATTCATGATTTATTGGTTCATCGTAGAACAAAATAATATTATTTATTAAAAATATAACTTTATTACTTATGTATTTTTAAAAATGTATTAAGAGTATTAACAGTAAATACGTTGTTATGTAACGAGCTAGAATACGCGATGTAGATTTAAGTTGTGCGTTTTTTGTAAATAAAGACATCTGATAAATGCGCAATAAGTGAGATATTTTACTTTGGTTATAAAAAAATGTAACAGCCAATATATTACGTCCAACTACTAGGCACAGGCAGTATCACATTACTGGCAGGGTCCACCGCGCTTTGCGCTTATTAAAGACTTCTGTATCTGTGTGTCTGTTCTATTACTTCCCACTCCTGGACACTTCTGCACACTCCTTGTAAAGCAAGGCATTGTCCACCGCGCAGCTTAAATGCGCGTTGGTAGACTTCACATGTCTGCGAAATTTTTATTTTTTATTTTTTGGACATGCATGTTTCCTCACGATGTTTACCTTCACCGCAGAACATGTGGTAAGTAAATTTAAAACTGCAATTAACAATTTCATTGGTGCCAGTGGGACTCAAATCCTGGTTGGTCGCGTACTTTGAAATTTACAGCGTGCGCTTAGCAACTACGGTTTTTTATAATAAAAGAATTTGAAGGTCTTATTTTATTTTATTTATTTATAATTTATAGAAATGTAGGTTTCCTCACGTTTTACCTTTCCCCTCAGAGCACATTGTAAACCAACATGTAAATAAAATTTATAGCCACATATAAAGTTATTTGGATAATGATAAATGGAACGGAGAAAGAGGAATGGATGAGGCTAGGGCTATAGGACTTTGAAGTAGAAGGTTATTGTTGTGAACTTCAATCATGATTAGAGCAAAGGTACTGAAAGTAGGGTATTAATTAGGAAGGGGGATTGCAACACATTAGGATAGAATGTAGTGTTCTGAGTGCACGCAAACTTCGGCGTTGATCAATGGGAAGCTTCTTTAGTTAGCTAGTAGTTAGTTAGTAGAGAACGATAAGTAGACAAATGATCATAGTACCTTCGAAGATTGAAAATTAATCGAATGCAGTTGTTCTAGAAGACGATCATATTCGCTTAGGAAATCTGCATTCAATCTTATTACTCCGCTTTAAAAAAAAAGAAGAAAATATTATATTATGGGATTAAAGTCGAGGGCACAGCTAGATTTTTTAAATTAATTAATTCATTTATTTACAGCCTTTCATTGCTTCATAGGTAGGATTTTGCAATAGTTGCCACGCTTAGCAGGCGGATTGGCAACCGCAGTTTTTTTTATAAAAAAGAAAATATTCTATTGTTAT
This sequence comes from Parnassius orleans, assembly GCA_029286625.1. Classification (NCBI taxonomy): domain Eukaryota; kingdom Metazoa; phylum Arthropoda; class Insecta; order Lepidoptera; family Papilionidae; genus Parnassius; species Parnassius orleans. The sequence goes on from JAGSMP010000662.1 coordinate 64,336, forward strand.
CAGGAAGATATTGCTGCCTATCTCCTTTTTCAGTTTTCCTGTATGGCATCTTACGACACGTACGGAATGATAGAAGATATTCTTGCGGCGCTTTTTTTTTTTAAATGTTAAGAAACATTTTATTAACAAAGTATGTAATTTCGTTAATTGAAGATTTATTCAAAATTGATTTAATTTCAATGAGATTATATAATTACTCTTGCTATTGCTTTTGAAACGGATTGGAAAACATCATGGTGGGATCCAGTTCAAAGTTATGGAGACCTTTTTCAACGAGTGGGAAATATGAAAGGTATTTTAGCAAACAACTTTTTATTAATTATTATTCAAAGCCACGCCTTACATTTTCTCATCATCATCATCATCATCATCATCAACATTACAACCCATCACAAATCCACTGCTGAACATAGGCCTCCCCCAAGGAACGCCACAAAGCACGGTCCTGATGCATGCGTTGTTTTCCGGGCCATTAATTATTTTATACATTATGTCTTAGTACCGACTTCAGAAGCTATTATGTGGAAATTATTTAATTGGTTTTAATTCTTTGAAATCGGAACTTACTTTAAAAAATATTTTTAACGTAATTAAATCGTAAATATAAATAAACGTTCCATTCCTGTTTTCAAACTGAAAATAAGTACATAGCCAACCTACAATTTTACTATTTCACTTACTTTCATTAAAACCTCTTTTCATTCAGCAAACAGATACGAAACGGAAGTGAAACATTCAATAGATAGCTTCTTCTTTGTAACAAGACCTGTCGGTTCATATATTTACTTGATGCTTTGATCTTAATCATTTGAAAACATTATGAGATGAAATAGTTTTCAGCTTATTTTTTTAAAATTAATTTATTAATAATAATTCTTAATCCAGAGAGTTACTTCTCAGGTATGTGTTTTAGACATTGAGTTATATAATAATACATATTCAATGTCGAAAACAATCGATATAAATCGATGGTTTTAGACTAGTGTACAAGTTTTGAGCAGTCTGGCCATATTTCATATATACGTCCAAAATGTCCGGGTTATTTTGTTTTTATGGTCATAAATGTTAAAATGTTAAAATTTATCGGCATTTGCGAGTATATTATGTTATATACTCATTACAGCAGCGCATGTTGACTATTACGTAAGTATTTATGAGTTACAAATAATTGTTTCGGGTCTGGATTTTGTCCTTGTGGAAACTATGTATGTAAATTGCCTACACGATAGAGAGGAAACATCCTAGTATGTAATATTTTCAATAAATTAAGTAAAATTACACAATAAAACACGATCAATAACGAACGCATCAACTATTATACGATATGTAAAAAAATCGCATCTAATCTATGAGAGTGCTTTTAGGTATCGTAATAATAATATGATTCTATTCATGTAGTCCTTTAGAGAATAAATAAAAAATATCACACAAAGTAAATTACAAATAATTAAATCGGGAAACTAATATGCACCACGCGGCGCGGATGGCCGTCGATTAGCAATACCGCCAGCCACACGTTAAAATACCGCGTTGCCAGATTTTAAAATTGCTAAATTTTATCAATTTTTTTTAAAAGAACGTTTATTTTAGTAACAGTTTTTTTGGTACTATCATTACGGTATCTACGTGCTACTTCTAAATCCTATAGGTTTTAAAAAAAAATTGTATATAGGTTAATTAATTTGATCGTGTAGTAGTGGCGTAAGAATATCCACCACCCAATATTGTCTCTTGGGTGTCAAGAGGCGGCAGAGGAAATCTAAAAGAAAACAATTCAGGAGACAGGCAGCAGCGTCTTACTATTATCATGTATTTATATATTTATACACTTTATTGTAATAAAGATACAAACGGCGGCGAACGGTTGGTTATGAAAATGCCATATGGCATTTCTAACTGATAGATGTAGATGTTTGTGATCCACAGAAACCACTTACCAGCAGTTGTCGTGTGCTCGTTTGTTACTCTTATAATATTAAAAATATAAATTTAAATTTGAAAACTATATTTTCCGTACAGAACGTGCTTTTCATTTCGTATTTAGTGTAAAGTTTTGAAATTGTATGAAAACATTCCTACCACACAGTGAAAGCAATTTTGTAATCATAAATAGATATGCATTTTATTTTGAGATATTATTAATAATAATTAAACACCAAGCTCGTGAAGGTGTTGGCTATTGTTAATTTTAAGCTTGAACGCGATTGAACGCTGGTTGAATCACCTATTGTTTAAGACAACAGAGGCGTCGCACCGATATCAGGGTTATTGTTTCATTATTGAAACGCGTTTTAAGGTCTATTGAGGTCCAACCTTTGAAGTATTAACTTGTTGGTATATAAATAACAAGAGAATGAGATAGACATTTATAATAGTGCTACTTGATCATTATTATAATACCATTAGCCGTTCGTTCAATCGTAACGCTTTGTTAATCGAAAGAGCTAATAATTCTTTATATTTCTGCAAACAGTACAAATTGAGTGAAACTAGTTTTACACATTGTATTCCGTTTTATTAACTTTTTATATTCCCGACGAAAATTCATAATGTTAAACTTAAGGTAGCCATGGTCAACTACGACATTTTGATGTCGAACACCAAAGTCACCTGTGACCATGGGTGCTGTAAAGTACTTGAAACGTCCTGAATATAAAATAAATTAATAAAACGCGATGAAATCCGTATAACTAGTTTCATTCGATACAGGTAGAATTCGAAAGGCATTTCCCTGTTAAATGGGTCCTCTTTAAAAAGTAGAAAGGACTCTGTTATATACAGAAATATATCCTATAATAAACATACGTTCGTAAACGTTAATAGATGCATGTCCTATTTCCAACATATCTATTATTTCTTGTTTCATGTTACCGATACAGCCTATTAAAGTCCACTGCTGAACTCAGGCCTCCCCCATAGATTGCCTCTTAGGTGTGATATTTCTTCTGGTCTACCTCACTCATAGATGGGCGGAGGCAGCAGAGTCCAAGGAGGAGGAATTGACCTCTCTGTGGAATAGTTTACCACCGGAGATTTTTCCGGACCGATACGACTTAGGGACTTTCAAGACAAGAGCTTACTCCTTTCTAAAAGGCCGGTAACGTACCTGCAATTCCCCTGGTGTTGCAGTTGTTCATGGGCGGCGGTAGTCACTTACCATCAGGTGAGCCATATGCTCGTTTGCCCCCTCTCCTATATAAAAAAAATATTTGCTGCATTATATATTATTATGTTATATTTGTTCCATGTAATGCGATACAATTAACGCATTGTCACCTTTGTGAACTGAATCCAAAACACGTCGTAGACAAAAATACTCTAAAATACTAGGAGATCCCACATGTAAATACACTAAGAGGCTTTTGCTTGCACGGAATCAGGGATTTTACTTTGGCATCTGATGTGTACATTACAGTGTAAGCCTATCCAATATACACCCCAAAAATTTGCTGTAGATTTTATAAAACTAAGGGAAATGAACGAACACGCAGTCCACCTCATGGGATTTGAAGCATTTATATGTACACCTCACTTCTCGAATAATCAAGTTTCTCATTATCCCAAGTGCACTGTTGCCGGTTCTCTACAATCACCATACAAAATACAGCAGCATTAAGCAACAGCATTACTTTTGCAGCCTGATGAAGAAAAAGCGAAGTATACACAGCTATGGTAAACATTATCTTAACCAGTTGTTTGCTTTGCAATTTGTTTTCAAACATTTTATAGAAATAACTTTGAGGACATTTATACTGTGTTCATGATCCGTAAGCGTTCACTGAGAGTGCGTTATGTGCTTTTTATTAAATGAAAGCAATTTTCCGCTAGTCTTTTACTTATGTTCGTATTAAGGTTCATTGTTGCATGTTGTTTGTCTAGGTTTTATATGAAACATTGCATATTACCAATCCAACGCACTGCCAAGCTTGGCATTATTACTGCTTCTTTTTCCTAACAAATTATGATGTTAAGAGTCAAGAAACGTTAAGGCCTTCTTGCAGTTCGGTGTGTTGGTTTGAAAATTTTCTCTCGCTCCCCGCAATCGTTGAACTAATTAGTACTAAAGCGGGAAAAATTTGAAAAAAAAACAACGTACGTCCAACCTGAAAGATGAAATACCTCGTTTCCAGTAAAAGCGGTCTCCAATTCTGGCGCTCAACATACGAAATACAGCAACATTAAGCTGCTATTACTCAACGTTTTCTCTTAAGCTACTCTAATATAAAACTTTAGACACGAGTAAATTAAAACTGGGAAAAGTACGAAATATATTACATTATAAACACACGTTATTATTCCTGTCGGATTCTCATCACCCATATGCAGCTGTCCACAGTTGGGCACAGACCTCTTTAATAATGCATAACTTGTATTACAGTTCATTATCATCATCTTCATTATCATTACGTTCCCCCGTTGATTGCCTCATATGAGGGACAACTGCAGTTTCTTTTTTTAAATATTTCGAGTTATTATTTTGAATTTTGTCGTAATATTTTGGAAACAAACATTATGTGTCATTGTATGCGACTAAATAAAATACATCGTATTCGATTCATGTCGTACAATAATATTTCTTTAAGCAACATCGGAACATTTGCGACATTTCGGCATGAAAAATTCATGGTTCACACCATAAAGCACAGGAAAATGCACTCAGATGCATTAGCAATATAAGAGTTGATAGAATTGTATATTTTATTTTGGTTTCCAATAACCATGAAAAATTCATAGGATATAAGAGAAATTGCTTAGGGGCTTATGATCGATTTTAATCCATTTATCGGCGCTACGATTTCTTTCATTTACGTGTACACTTCACATTGAATAAAACTATTTTATGCTTTTATCGCGTTTAATATAACTTTTTTTTAACTGACGTTTTGAGTGCTTTGCAGTACTTATTGTTCAAATTCTAGAAAGGACAATAGGTGCTGCTTAATCCAAATTTGTAAGACATTATGTCCCTCTGAAACCAAAGATGCTGCAAAACACTCTCAGCATCGGAACTTAAAAAAAAGTAAAATTAAGCGCGATAAATTCCGTAAAAGTAGTTTTATCCAATTACCGACGGTTAGTGTAGTATATTCCGATGATATCCCGGACGTCAGTCTGAGCGAGATTATAATGGCTCTCCGGCACCTTAAAAACGGCAAGTCCCCGGGCGAGGATGGAATTACAGCGGAGCTTCTGAAAGCGGGTAGAAAACCGGTACTTGAAGTCCTTCAGAAGCTCTTTAACTCCGTCCTCCATGGTGGCACTACGCCGGAGGCGTGGCGCAGAAGTGCGGTGGTTTTGTTCCTCAAGAAAGGCGACAATACTCTCTTGAAGAACTACAGACCAATTTCCCTTCTGAGTCTACGTGCTGTTTTCGAGAGTCATTAAGAATCGTCTCGCACGTAGACTCCACGACTTCCAGCCTCCCGAACAAACCGGTTTCCAAAAAGGCTTTAGCACCATAGACCACGTACATACCCTTCGGCAAATTGTACAGAAGACCGAGGAGTACAATTAACCACTATGTCTTGCGTATGTGGACTATGAGAAAGCCTTTGATTCCGTCGAAATTTGGGCGGTGGTGCAGTCCCTTCAGCGTTGCCAAATTGACTGTCGGCATATCGAAGTGCTGAAGTGTTTGTACAATAGGGCTACGATGGCTATCCGAGTACTGGAAAGGATGCGGTATTAACATCAATGGCGAGTACATCACTCACCTTCGATTTGCCGACGATATAGTCCTTATGGCAGAATCGCTGGAGGACCTAAGCACTATGTTCCATGACCTCAATAGTGATTCCAAATGGATAGGTCTTAAGATGATCATGGACAAAACAAAGATTATGTATAACGTCCATGTCACACCTATGCCGGTAGTTGTTGGGAACACTAAGCTCGAAGTTGTTGACGAGTATGTTTACTTGGGACAAATAGTCCGACTAGGTAAGTCCAACTTCGACCGAGAGGTCAATCGACGGATTCAACTCGGTTGGGTAGCGTTCGGGAAATTACGACACATCTTCTCGTCAAGTATACCTCAAAACTTGAAAACGAGACTGTATAACCAGTGCGTGTTGCCAGTGATGATTTATGGATCTGAGACATGGTCCATCACTGCTGGCCGTATGAAGACGCTCAAGGTCACTCAGCGAGCTATGGAGAGGGCTATGCTCGGGGTTTCTCTGTGTGATAAACTTAGAAATGAGGATATCCGCAGTAGAACTAGAATGACCGACATAGCTGAAGTGGTAATGTGCCGGCCATTTAGGTCGAAGAACAGACAACCGATGGGGAAAAAAGGTTCTTGAGTGGCAGCCTCGTACCGGTAGGCGAAGTGTAGGGCGACCCCCCACTAGATGGAGTAACGACCTGGTAAGATATGCAGGAAGTCGATGGATGCAGGTGGCTCAGGACTGTGCTTGTGCTGTGGCATTCCTTGGGGGAGGCCTATGTTGAGCAGTGGACTTGTGAAGGGCTGTAATGATGATAATGATGAGTGTAGTATAAATCTGTTATGATATAATAAATAAAAGGTTAATTTTAGGCTTGAACTCGATTGAACGCTGATTGAATTACCTATTGTCGAAGACAACAGAGGCGTCGCACCGATATCAGGGATTATTGTTTCATTATTGAAACGAGTTTTAAGATCTATTGAGGTCCTTTGAATTATTAACTTGATGGTATAAACAACAAGAGAATGAGATAGGCATTTATAATAGTGCTACTTGATCATTTTATTAATACCATTAACTGTTCGTTTAACTGTAACGGTTCGCTGAGCGATACACGTTGTAATCATTTCTTATGTTTGCGCGAACACTACAAATTGAATAAAACTATTTTTACCGATTGTATCGCGTTTTATTAACTTAAATTATATTGCCAACGAAAAACTAATATTTGAAACTGATGTTGGTCGTAGTTAACTACGACATTGGGACGTCGAACACCTCAGCCTCCGTTATTAGGGGATTAGTCGATCTGGTTATTTTACATCTGGCGTAAACGAGATAGTTATATCGTTTGTTTTTTTTTGACACTGGTCCATTACGACTACCACAGATTGACAGACCCACGGAGAATGACGTAAAGAACTCTCTAACGCCACCACTAAACGGCCTGTGTTACCCTTACAGTCTATAAAAAGTACACTGCTGAACATAAGCTCCCCTCATAGATTGCCTCATAGGGGGGAATATTTTTTTTCTTTTATTTGATGCTATAAATCAGTAACGAGTTCGAGTTAATTCCACAGATCATCATTGTCCTCAATACATTTATATATTTTATAGAAGGCTTTATTACGGCTCCGTGGCGCGACGGCTCCATAGCTCAGTGGCTTAGCAATGAGTAGCTGCGCTAAGGGCCGCGGGTTCGAATCCCGCACGGAACAAGTATTTGTATGGTCTACAAATATTGTTCCGGGTCTGGTTGTTTGTCCTTGTGAAATTTATGTCTGTAAACTGCCCCCACGACACAGGAGAAAATCCTGGTGTGGAGGTAACGTTTAACAAAAACGATAAAAAAATTACCAAAATTACCTTAATTTTAACGCCTGTATTTAGGTGGCAGCATTTTATAACTACACTAAATTTCAATCATCTACATACGTGAGACACGCTCAAACAGCAAAGTGATTCAAAAGTATTTTAGTTTTCCTGAATTTGGCACGAAACTCTAACACACAAGTGTTAAACAAAAAAAAAAGTATAACACTTCATGAATTCATCAAGTTTGGAAACCAATCCAGTACACAGTATTTGACAAGACTCAGTTTTAATAGAGTAAATGTGTTTGAATATACATATCTGTATTCTACACCGTAGTACATACATATTTAACAGAGCGGTAAACAATTTACGAATTCGTGTTAATACATTATTTTCCAATTTAAATTTCACTTTACTAAGGGCTGATTAATCATCAGATGAAATGTATTCATATAATAAAATACAACAGAAACAATCAAGAATTACAGTGGTATGATTTTTTTTAAATAACTAAAGTGACAAACGAACTTACAGTCCACCTGATGGTAATTGGCTATTGGAATCCAAGTTAAATTAAACGCGATAAAAGCCATAAAATAGTTTTATTCAATGTGAAGCGTACACGTAAATAAAAGAAATCATAACGCCGATAAATGGATTAAAGTCTACGATAAGCCCTTAAACAATTTATCTAATACCTTATAAATTTTTCATGGCTAGTGGAAACCAAAATATACAATTCTATCAACTCTTATATTGCTAATGCATCTGAGTGCATTTTCCTGTGCTTTATGGCGTGAAACATGAATTTTTCATGCCGAAATGTCGCAAATGTTCCGATGTTGCTTAAAGAAATACTATTGTACGATATGAATCGAATAACGGAATCCGATGAATTTCAGTAACCATTTTCATTGATTCATTACAGCCTATGAAAAGTACACTGTTGAACACAGGCCTCCCCAACGATTACCTGATAGGGGGGATATTTACCATAGTTTGAATTTTTTATTTTTTATTTGTTATTAAGAAATCGTTGCTGCCCATCTTCTGGACTGTTTCCCTCTGTCGCCTCTTACGACACCCACGGAACGATATAGGGTAGTGGATATTCTTACACCGCCACTACACAGACAAAACCATTTACTAAATTTAAAATGTGCTATTGCGTATGCAGACTGTAACAATGTGCCTAAACAAACTTATTTTATTTCTCACCTTCTAATCTAATGCGAGTACTGTTATCACCGATGAGTAGTTAAAAGTAATATTTATAAAACAATGTTTTATTAACTTATCAATAGTATTACAACAGCATTGTTTTAAAATTAAAATAACTTACTCTATAATTTTAAAGTATTAGCAATGTAATATGAGTCAACTTTCGTAATTAAATGGTTATCTAAAGTAATTTAAAAGTTGGGAACAAACTAACTTGCATCATTAAAATTTGTTCAGATAAAATTTTAAAAGATTTTTGTGATATATGTTATAATTTTGCATTCAATATTTTTGTGATTATCATTAATTATTTTACCAAATTCATTTACTCCCTTTCATCCCATGGGCTATGGGAAGTGTAATAAGCCATGGCTTCCAATAGATGGTGGTATAACCATACCACTTACACCAGATGTGAACCGAACTGAACCCAAACCGGCTACGAGAGTCAACGAGAAAAATTAAGCGATTGGTACTACGACCAGTAAGCTTGGTGATTATGGCCAATTCTCTTTGTTAAGGGAGAGACTCGTGTTCAACAAAGGATTTTTTTTAATTCGAAAAATTTCAGCCTTACCATCACGGCACTAATATTAAATAAAAATTAAACTCAATGGCGTCTCTAGTGACAGTTGGTTGATAAGTTATGTCCTCCAAACCGTATTTCGTACATGGGAAAAGATTATAGTGCACGAGTGTATGCTCAAACAAGTGTACGCTCTATTTCCTAACTCCCATATTCCTATGAGATTGCATTCCGACTCGACCGGAGCTGTGACCGGAGAGAAATCTAGCGCAGGACCAACGGCTTCACGTGCTTTCCGAGGCACTAGGGTGAAACACTGCCAACTTCCCGATTCCGGCCTGCTACTGAGAATTTCTTAGCGGAAAACCCAATGCTGAGTTTGGTCCGATTCGTGATTCGAACCCATACAAGTCAGAATATGGCAGCTCCGAAACAACTTTAATACACTATTTGAAACCATATTGCTCAGCATTGGTATCAATCACTGTGTCGGCAAAGCGTAAATATCGAAACTTATCTTGTTTGAGCAGCAATTGTACAGCTTGCTTCATGAAACGACGTAATAAACAAGTGTATGATGCAAAAATTTGGTAAATTGCAATACGCGAATTCGCATTGTACGGGTAGATAGCGTTATGTAAGCTCAATGAACGTAATCACTGCACAAGAGATATTTCTTGTGCAGTAATTAATGATACGTTATTCTCCGTGTTTATTGACTTCCTGCTGACATGAATAAATTTCTGAAAGTAATCTAAGCGCTTATTGTTGCATCACGAACGGAATGGTTTGATCAGTGCCAGACTCACACAGAATACCTAATTGTTAATATTACTGTTGCAGTCTTTCAAAAGGTCACTGCTGAACAAAGGCCTCCCAAATTGCTACCTGTATTCATCGACTTCCGTCGCCCTGGGAATGAGATGATTCCCTACCAAACTATTTCTAATATGTATAAAACCCAATCTTACCAGCCTCAAACACAGGCGAAAGCCTGGCTAAGCCCTTCAGTTTTCTGCAAGGTGTATTTCGGAGAATGTGAGCAGGAATTGCATAATTTAATTCCTCCCTCTCCCTTCCACCATTTGACAACAAGACGTTCAGCCAGTCTTCAAACTTTAGTTGTTGACTTACTACGTATTCGAACTAAACGGTTTGCCACATCGTTCGTCACGCGTTCAGCAAAGGAGTGGAATAAGTTTCCAGCATCTGCTTTCCATCCGATTATAATATTGGTGTCTTCAAGGCAAGAGGGAATAGACTTTTTTTAAGTCAGTGCGCTCAACATCTTAGGCTACATCACCACTTACCATCAGGTGGGATTGAGTTTAGCGCTGGCTTTTTTAAGCTCTTCTTTTTTATATTAAAATATGTTCCGCTGCCGCTGGGTTCCTTGCTAGTTCTTCCCAGGACAGTATGGATCCATATTTCATCACTAGCAACAGACACTGGTTTTTGAGACTAATTTGTAGAGTTGACTTTTGATAGGCAGTAACGGTAATGTGTTGGGGGGTTATGTGTTGTGGGGGGGGGATTCTACTACTTATTTTTATATGATAGTTATGATTATTTCTCTGTCCCCAGTAAAATCTGTGGCATCTCTCAAACAATACTCTCTTTGTTATCAGTTTCACGCTGTCTCCTGTTGTCCTACACGACTGTTGCGGTCGTGTGTGATTGTACACATTAAAGGGGGAAAATCAGCGACAATGATTTATTATAGCATGTTAACATAGTTACATACATGCCATACTCACACAAACATAAGAACTCTCACGCCTATCACCCAGGAGGTTAGGCAGAGACGGCCATTTGTTATCGTAATCTTATGGTGATATAATAAAACAAGGATACCTACGTAAGTAGTTGAAAAAAAAATGCATTCATTCAGTTTTGAACTACCTGAATTTATTTTAGCTGTTTTCATCTTCATAATTCAGAGATATTATGACTTCATTTTAAACATACGCACCGTGTAGTGACGGGGTAAGAATATCCACTACTCCATATCGTCCCGTGGGTACCGCGTGGCAATAGAGGGACGGAGATGGGCAGCAGCATCTTCTATATCAGCACATATCCTCCTTATGAGGCAATCTATCGGGAGGCATATTTTATTTTTTAATTGGGTATACTCCTCTTTTTTTTTTGAAATCGGTCACAAATATTGTCTATCTCGGTATACTCGGTTTCAACAATATTGTCTATTCTCACATCTCGTTCGAAATCATGTAAGATTATCTTCTTAGTTTTCTCGATGGCTTCTGCACACGAAATTTGTAGTTGTATCAGAATTTTTTAATGCTGCAGGATGGCTCAGTATTGTAACGCGATGTATGACCTTTTAGTTTTGCCCAAATAAGCTCAATAGACAAGTACTAGTGTAAGTTCGTACCAGATTATTTCTGGGAGAAGTTTCTACCGAGTGCTTTTATGCATTAAGTATTTTATGTATATTATATTGTTTTACTGTCTAAATGGTTTTATATTAATCTGCATATATGTATTAAAGATATAGATATAAATTTTAATAATAAAATATGTTTTTCTAATTGCAATCAATCGAAACATTTTCGTGGGTCTGTAACGACCCCGTGGGCACATACCATCCTTTATAATCATATTTTTTAAGTCCCGGCACCTGCTCTCTACAAACGAAATAGCTGAAGCTGAGTTATTTGTTGACTACGTCGAAGATGTCCAGGGCATCAATGTATATATTAATACGCCTTGTGAGCGTACCATATCGAACGGCGTCTCAGGTGAGAAAGACAATACAAATCGCTTGAACCGACATCAGTTGCTTGTTCCAGCTGAGATGGTAGAACTATAAGGCGAAGAAGACAATGACGACGACACCGCCAGATATTAGGGGCAAACGTAGACACGCTGGAATTTTGCCAAGGTGCAAGGTCTTCTCTAGAAATATGGGAGTACCGGTACTCAGCCTGGACCACAGTAGAAGGTAAAGACAACTATACCTGTTTCTGTTAGAAAACATTCAGCTGAACATATTAGTCTCACAAATCAGGTCGAAAGAAGATGTGCGCTGTGTAAAATAAAACAGTGAAAATGTGCCGCAAATGTGACATCAATTTGCATGACAAATACTTTGCAATATTACATTTAAAACTGATATTATGTCCTATGCTCCTCACTTACCTAATTTTATTACCTAATAGTTCCTATCTAACTTGTCTAAACTACTAATAAACGCTGATTAGCATGTAAATACTGTTTTATTTTGATTATTTTTACTCCATACTAGTGTACGACCTTATCTGCCCAATGAGTAATTTTTGACCCACTGAAAACAACAACTTTTAGAACTGAGATAAAACTATAAATTACTATCACAGCCCTTGTTTGTGGTTATCAATAAACAACATATGTGAAGATTATAAAATCAGACTTAAAAAAAAACAAGTGTGCTAAAACACTTGCGGTAGAATTGAAAACCTTCAAATGAAATGAAATATAAAATAAAAACGTGTGTGTACTATGTACGCACGTAAGAAGTTATACTTTAGCGTAATAAAACAAAAATAGCTAAAATAAAACACGTTTTATAGATTCATATATATTTGAATAACTACCTTGAATATAGTTATCAGTTCTCACGAAAAGTTGACAGTTGACAGATAATTACCAACTGAAGTTGTCGCTTTTAGGTTTCGGTGTGCGCGCGCATCGTAACAACTTCATGCTTTCGTTTTTAGGTGTCGGTGTGCGCGCGCATCGTAAAAAATTCACTCTCATAATTTTTTCTCAAACGCGCTAAAAGAAGTATAACTTCAAAAATATTTCAGAGCAAATGATTTATTTAATATAATCATTTTCAACCACAAGTGAAGCATAAGATTAAAGTTTCATTTTATAGATATAAGATAAAAGTTTATATTTTATAGTAAACAAATGTGTATTATTTTTAGACTTAATTTTAATGTAATAAATCAAAAGAATATTTCAATTTATATACATAAATTTCACAAGGACAAACATCCAGACCCGGAACAATTATTTGTAGGTCGTACAAATACTTGTTCCGTTAGCGCTGTAGCTCATTGCTAAGCCACTCCGCCACGGAGCCGTCAAGGCGAGGTTTACCGTTTAATCAATATATTGCACATAAAATTCTCTAAAAACTCTCTAAACGACGTTATCCGAGGGATTCCTATAAATGTTTCTCTAGTTCTAGATTCTTGTAGAATATTTAGAGATGATGGAGAAAGAACTGTATGACTTTGGTTCGTTAGGAGATTGGCAAAGACCTGATGTGGATTGTCACGTGCATAGACACTTTGGCGATCTCATCTCAAGAGTACTGTGTCAGTTCTAACTGCCTCATTGGTCTAGTGGTCGTAATCGCGACAGCTGATCATGAGGTCTCAGGTCAAATCCCGGGTCAGACCAAAAATCAGTTTTTTGTCAAGAAATTCTCAGTAAGAGTCCGGAGTCAGGAAGTTGGCAGTGTTACACCCCCGTGCACGTAAAGCCGTTGATCCTGCGCCTGATCTCTTCAATCGTTTCGGATTACCATCCCGTCGGCAATGAGAGTGAGGGAATAGAGAGTGAACCTTTGCTTGCGCATACACTTGGGTTACATTATAATTCCTGTCGTGCGCAGATGGCTATTCTCCGTTGAGACCGGCCATTGTGACCAATATTCGTACATACCGTTTAGGGCCGGGGTCACAATAGATGTAGATGAACTGAGTAAATGGCGTAAATATGAGTCTTTAGAAATGACTACATGTATATTTGAGCCATTTCGCCGTTAAACTAAAGTTTCTAAAGGAACTATATTTACGACTAGTCGTCGCCGCTGGAGACAAGTGGGCTGGTATTTTATCACCCAATGGCTAATTATAGCTATTCAGCGAGGAAACGCGATCCCAGCGTGTAAATTATTGGCACATACCTCAGCGAGCAGAACTGATTGATAATTTCAGTTTTTATTTTTTAATCGTAATAAATATTTTGCGCATCAAATAATAATCAATTCCAACGATATATTTATGTACTATAATGTATAACTAAACACACGTTGGGTTGACCAAACCGAAATGTCGACAGGCATTAAGTCCTACTATAGTTACAATAATGATTTAGGCAAAACAATGAAGTGGAAAAATAATTGGCTGATACTCCTAAATTAATTACAGTGGTATCTTTAATTAATATAACTAACAATTTCATCTGTTTAATAATGACCAAAAACAAATTATCTTGAACACATAACTAAAATCAAAAGAAAACCCATAAAGAAAAAGAAGAAAAAACTCTTGTTTTATGTATGCATTCAAGAAGACTAGTCGTTTTTTTCCCTTTATTTATTACATGACTACAGTCAATCATTCATGTCTAACTAGATCGTTATCTTTGTATACTACTGCGACCATTGCAATCTATTGCAACCGCTTTTACAACTACAGTCCTACATAAAGCCCTAACATTCGTAAAGCATTGCAGTTGTTTCTAAAGAGAGATGGTTTTTACATATACTTCCGCTGTCAAAAACGAGACATGATTTCGGTCCGTCTCTCTGTCCATTTTACAGCCTCATAACTTCTACTGTTCAAACAAAAATATTTTGTAGACATTAGTAGTTCTCAATAATCACTCACTTATTTATTGCTTATTTTATAGAAATAAGACCCTTTTTACTGGAAAAGAGGCATTCTATCTTAGTACTCACGGCTGACAACGCATCTGCATTTAAATTCGCAAACGAAGATAGATGTAGATGTCTATGGGCCACAGCAACCACTTACCATCAGGTGGACTGTATGCTCGTTTGTCACCCTTATTCTATAAAAAAAAAAATAAGTAAATATGTCAGTAAAATACTGACAATTCGGGAACTTGGCTTAATATCACAGCAAAATGTTAATTTGCGATATTTGATACATATCATGCTCTATTCATTGATATAACATAACAACAAATTAACCGTGTAGTGGCGGTGTTAGAATATCTATTACCCCACGTCATGCCGTGGTTGTCGTAAGGGGCGATAGAGGAAAATGAAACCGGAAATGAGCAGTATTCTTTCTGAAAAGGCTTTAATAAAAAAAATTGCCAACCCGCCTGTCAAATATCTACAAATATGAGTCTATCTATAGAGTCCTTCATAGCAGTGTTACACTTCTGTGTTCAGCTCTGAAGGGTATAGAAAGCCAGTATAATTACAGGCTATGAGGCATTTTATGTTAGTCCTCAGGCATGACAACGCATCTGTAGCCTAATTTTTTAAAGGAGAACAGGGGCTTTTGGCTTGTATAGGCTATAAAGATCATGATGATGACGATTGACACCATAAAATACCGTCAATTATCTTCTCACGTTGATCCCAAGTAACTAGTGACTTTCGAATTCCATGAATGTATGTTCCTGAAAGTTCTTGAATAAAAAATAATGCTAATACAACTCTAATTTGTTTAATTGTCTCATTAAAAGCTAGATACTAAATGACTGGAAAGTCCGCCACGCTGCCTCAATGCGTGTTGGCGATTTTCGATATCTTCAAGATATGTTTTGAAATTTTCATCGATTTGATTTGAAATTCGATCATGGTAATATGACCTTTAACCCTTGTGGACCGCCTCGCTAAAACAAAAATTGCCCTATGTACCGGGGCACTTGAAATAATCACGGCGTGCGGCACTTGAGTCAACCTTTTTTGTCACTTTTGTTTGTTTACGTTTAAGTTTGAGTTACAGTTCTTGAAATCCAATAAGATTGTAGAATAGAATAGAATAGAATAGAATAGAATAGAATAGAATAGAATGAATAGAATAGAATAGAATAGAATAGAATAGAATAGAATAGAATAGAATAGAATAGAATAGAATAGAATAGAATAGAGATAGAATAGAATAGAATAGAAGATAGAATAGAATAGAATAGAATGGAATAGAATGAGATAGAGATAGAATGGAATAGAATGAATAGAATAGAATAGAATAGAGAGATAGAATAGAATAGAACAGAATAGAATGAATAGAATGAGATAGAGATAGAGATAGAGATAGAGATAGAATAGAATGAGAATAGAATAGAATGAATAGAATGAATAGAATAGAATAGAACAGAATAGAATAGAATGAATAGAATAGAATAGAATGAGATAGAGATAGAATGAGATAGAATAGAACAGAATAGAATGAGAACAGAACAGAATAGAATAGAATAGAGAATAGAATAGAATAGAATAGAACAGAATAGAATGAGATAGAATAGAATAGAGATAGAATGAGAATAGAATGAGATAGAATGGAATAGAATGAGAATAGAATAGAATAGAATGAGAATAGAATAGAATGGAATAGAATGGAATAGAATAGAATGAGATAGAATAGAACAGATAGAATGAGATGAGATAGAATAGATAGAGATAGAATAGAGATAGAATAGAATAGATAGAATAGATAGAGATAGAATGGAATAGAATGAGAATAGAATAGAATAGAATAGAGAATAGAATAGAATAGAATAGAATAGAATAGAATAGAATAGAATAATTTTTATTCAATATAGATTACATGTGTAATTCTTATTGAAAGTCATTTTACTTTACCACTGGTTCGAAAAAAAGCCTCTGTCCTGGGAAGAACCAGCAAGAAACCAGCGGGACTTTTTTTTAAAAGTAAATTTTACATTAATGGTTGTACAAACTATTTAAGTACAAAATTTATTTTAGAAACTGCTTGGTAGCGACCACCTCATTCCCAGGGTTATTATCAATCATATATTCATTTATACTATAATAACCCTTTTATACAGTTTCAACAACAAAACATTTAAACTTGGTAATAGAGAGAGCCTGTACACTTTCCGGGACCTTGTTGTAATAGCGTATACATTGCCCCAAGAATGAATTACTGACTCTGTGGAGTCGAGAAACTGGCATCACTAGCTTGTGTTTGTTCCTAGTGCTTACAGAATGTATATCACTTTTTTACTAAAACTACCTTTTTTTGTGAACATACATTAAATTTTCGTAAATATACTGAGAGGCCAAAGTTAATATATTTATTTCTTTAAATTTATCTCTAAGAAACTCTCTCGGTTTTAGGTTGTAAATAGCTCTAATGGCCTCTTCTGTAAAACAAAAATAGTTTCTGAATCAGCCGCATTTCTCCATAGCAAAATCCCATAAGACATTATGCTATGGAAATAACTGAAATAAACTAGTCTAGCTGTCTCGACACAAGTGAGACCTCTAATCTTTTACAGCATAGGCTGCAGAACTTAGTCTGCTTTCTAGTTTCGATATATTGGGGCCCCACTGAAGCTTTGCGTCGAGAGTGATGCCAAGAAAAACAGTGGATTCAACAGGGCTCAGTTCTTCCCATTTAAAAACACATTGGTACCCAGGTTTTTAACATTTGTTGTAGTAAATTTAATACATTTAGTTTTATTTCCGTTTAAATGTATTATTAACGTTAAACCAATGCACTAATTTTGATATAGCATTATTCACTTCGTCACATTTAAATGATTGACGTTTAAGTTTAAAAATCAAGGAAGTATCATCAGTAAATAATACTATATTATGATTATCCCCTACAGGAAGGTAAGTCATTAATATATACCAGAAATAGAAATGGGCCGAGAATCGAGCCCTGAGGGACACCAATTAGTACAGTTGACCCGGAAGAACTTTTATCATTGATAATAACTTTCTGCATTATATTACTTAAATATGAAATAATAAGTTTAAGCGCTGTGTTCTTGACACCATAGTACTGTAGCTTCCTGATTAATGTCTCATGGTGTACACAGTCGAAGGCCTCGGAAAGGTCACAAAATATACCAAGGCATCCTCCGAATTCTCCCATGCACAAAAAATATGTTTAATAAGCTCAACTCCAGCGTCAGTTGTCGAGCGACCCTTGTAAAACCGAATTGATTTTATGTAGCAATTTATTAATATTAAAGAAACTTAAGATCTGATCTAAAATTATTTTTCAAAAATTTACTAAATGTTGGTAGTACAGAAATCGGTCTAAAATTATGGGTCTAATGTACTACCAGATTTAAATAAAGTATGACTTACTATGTTTCATTAAATCAGGAAACATACCAGATTCGACGCTTGTATTAAATATAGTGGCTAGATAAGGTGCTATTATATCTATTATAGATAAAATAACTTTAACGGAAATCCCCATAAGTCTGCCGTTTTCTTAACATCAATTGTTTTAAAATATTTAACGATATCTTTTGGCAATACTCTATGGGATTTAAAAGTATTTGAAAGAGCCTTTACATTTTGTTTAAGCAATGATTCGGCGAGAGGAGGAGAAGAATTTAATGATTTTGTTGTCAAAAGGAACATCAGTAAAATGTTTCTCAAAAGCCATAGCAACTTTGATCAGATCGAGTTAAACTGTTTTTAATATTCAATAGAAAACTGAGTTGCGCGGTTTGACCTTGCTCGTTTCACTATTTATTATTCTCCAGGTCATTTTAATTTTGTTGGATGCAGTTTTAATTTTGTTACTTAAATGTAAAGCCTTAGCTGTGTAGAACACTTTTTAAATATTTTAGAATATGTTTTACATAATCTCTAAATATAACACTAGTATTATATGATCTTTCATTATAAAGCTCATATAACTTTCGCCTACTTTTATAAATTCCTACTGTCACCCATTCATTAAATGATTTATGACTGTTAAAAGAGAAAGTTTTAGAAGTAAATATTCTACTAAATTCACAAGTTATAATTTTAAATAACGTACCATACAAATAATTAGCACTATTTTTAAATGAAAGTGATGGAAGTCTTTTTATTATATTACTTCTAAACCTCTCCAAGCGATGGTCATTTATTGGAACAAACACAACTTTCTTATTTTTCTGTTTTTTGTGTATGTAAGGCAATGATACCAACTGTCCACAGTGATCTGAACTTAAATTTTGAATAATTGATTTATGCAAGGGCTTAATATCTGTAAAAATATTATCTTTACTGGTTGCAACGAGTGTAGATGAATAGAAACAATAACAATGACATTGAGATGTTTATTTAGTTTTGTATAGCTCTTTGTTTCTAAGGGACCATGAAAAAGTGTATTTACTGCCAATAGATTTGGTTTTTTGAATGAAAAAAATTAAGTTTTTATTTTATTTTTATGTTCTCATTATCTATATAACACGCTATTCCTAAAATGAACCGAAATTATGCATGTAATTATTATAATAATTCTACTTTTTCACTCGCAAAAATTTGCTAAAAGTTCAACCATAAACAGTTTAGACGCGCGTTTTTAACCTCATTTTCAAATTTTTTGTAAAAATATTATAGCGTCTTCCTTAATTTTTTTATACAATCATATAGATATAACATTTAGAAATAATATTTTTTTATGAATATACATACATGCAATAAACTATCTATAAAAAAGCTAAATATCTCAGAAGGTAGATCTTATTTGAAATCTTGACCGTTATAAATTGTTTTATATAATAGTCCTTTTTTATCAATTGAAACACAAAAATTTACTGTTGTTGTAACTTTAATCATTCAAAAACATTATCTAGTAAAGATCATTAACATTTCTTACCAGTTTTTGAGAGAAAATCCAACAAAAATCACAAATAAAAAGAAAACAATTACGCAACTAACATCACCAACTACCCGCAGGCGAGCGATTGTTTCCTGAGATACACGGCTCTCATTAAAATTGTGTAACAAAAATTCATTAAAGTTGAAAGTTTAGTAATATTTATATTCTTGGCATAACAGATATGTGTATGAGTTTAGCTTGTACTAACACATTTTGTAATATAAGGAGAAGCATCGGTATAATGATTGAAAACATCAAATTATATACGTGGTAAGACCATGCTGAAGCTATATTATCGTAGCAGGAATAGGAAAAGGACTACGCTCACAGAATACAAGAAATAGCAGCTTAATGCTATTGTGTTGAATGTTGAATGAACCGGAGACCCCTTTTACTGGAAACGAGGCATTTCATCATGGGCATGCAACTTAGAACATTATTTTTAGAACAAAATGATATATTTTTTGTGCTTCCATCTATATTCCGGGACACTAGGCTAGACTTAATTTTAATCTCACTAGAGGGCACGCTTATACATTAAGTCTATGCATACGCAATAATCCATGCGCACTACGCAGTTACTGGCGGTTAGTTAGTTACTGGTAGCGACTATTATTTAATTTGTGCTGATAGTTAACCTTAAATTGATATTAATATTTATTGAACATTATTCCGATTTCTCGTACGTTTTATGTGTTATGTGTTTTCTTTCATAATAATTAATATTTCTGCGGCCCCGATTTGTTTTTGTTTATTCGATTTGCGAAAAATTTGTGAGTGTATCGAAACCAATGTGTTTTTAAATGTGATCTATTTGGTAAGTACTTATAAAGTATTCGCATAATTTTACGGTTTTTATTCACTTGAAAACAGCCACAATCTAAAAAATCGAAGGTTCAAGGCATGGACTGTAATAATTAAAAGTCCACTGCTAGATTGCCTTATAGGTTATAAGTACTATTTGGCATAGCTGCCACGATTAGCAAGCGGGTTGTTGCTCATCTCCTGTTTCAGGTTCTCTCCAGTAATTGTTCCAGTTATTATGACACTGGATAGTACTAAACTTATTGCATGATAATTTATATTATATTCTTTTATATTTTATCTTCCCTTCAGCCCACATCTCTGTAACCTATTCTTGGTCTGTATATATACTCCGGCGCAAGATGGTTTTAATATAATCTATCAGAAAGATATTCTTCTGGCATTTACCATAGTAGTCTGAATTCTGGACTAAGTTTGTCTTCAATTTTATTTAAAAACAGCATCAAATTTGTTACAACTTTGATAATTAACAAATGTGATAGGCTAAATATAATAACTTTTTTTTTGAGTTTATTTAAAAACGTTACCCCACACTAGGATTTTTCCTGTATCGTGGAGGCAGTTTACAAACATAAATTGCACAAGGACAAACATCCAGGAGCCGTGGTAGCTCGGATGGTTAGCGCTCGCTGTAAGTTTCACAGTACGCGAGCAACCCGTTCGATCCCCGCCGGCACCAATGAAATTGTTAATTGCAATTTTAAGTGCTGATTTACCACGAGCTCGGCGGTGAAGGAAAACATCGTGAGAAACCTGCATGTCTGAGAAATCAAAATAAAAAATATTTCGAAGACATGTGAAGTTCGCCAACACGCATTGGGGCAGCGCGGCGGACACTTCCGTGACCTAAAACCCTCTCAGAAATGAGAGGAAGCCTGTACCCAGCAGTAGGACGTATATAGGCTGTAACTTAAACATCCAGACCCAGAACAATTATTTGTAGGCCATACAAATACTTGTTCCGTGTGGATTCGAACCCCATGGCCCCAGCGCAGCAACTCATTGCTAAGCCACTGCGCCACAGAGCCGTCATACAATACAATAACACAATACAATACAATAATTAATCTTTCAATAATGCAAAGTAAAAATTCAACTGAATAGTGATATGGACCAGTATTATCAATTCTGATGTATGCAAATTTTTTATAATATTATGCATGTTAGTTGGTGTATCCTTAGAATAGAATAGAATATTTTTGTTTAATACAAATTATTACGTAATACTTATTAAATTTAAGAAATAATATACAATTATTTATATCAATTATAATAAAAACATCATAGTAGGGATCACCTCATTTCCAGAGGTTTTTTAAATAGAATATGGGTGACATGCGAGCACACAGCCTACCTAATGGTAAGTGAATACTTTAGCCCATAGGCATCTACATCTATCCTCAATTAAGAATCTAAATGCAGATGCATTGTCTCCCCTGAGGACTAAGATGGAATACCTTGTATCCAGTAAAAAGAGCATTTGGTCTTCTACACTTACTGTATAAAATACAGCAGCATTAAGCTTCTCACTTATCTAAGTGAGAGTGAGGCCCTCCCCGGTCGAGCCGACCCATGACATTCCAATACAATCTGTTGTATGCTGCCATCGTTTCATCTGGTCTCTTTATGCATACCTGATTGTCATATTTTATTCAGGTACAATTATTAAAAGATGAATGTAAAAAAAGAAAAATGTAAAAATAAACAAAATATTAAACAAAATAATGATTTATAAAAATTCCCAAAATGAAGGTGAAACATGCAGCTCAAGTTTTTAGTCAACGAGTATAAGGAGCTCTACAATTTGTTCAAGTAGGTATATATACTTTGTTAAACAATATTCAGATGTTTGAATTAAATGAAATGGAAATTCCGAAAGAAGAGGAAAGAGATAGAGAGATAAGTATAGATGAATTAATGGAAGCAGGTAAGGCAGCCGGATATGATAGAGTATCACTCGAAATGCCAAGGGCTGGAGAGGGAGTGGTGGCAGACCTGCTGTACACCTTGTTTAATTTGTGTTGGGAACTTAAGCAGGAACCGGGAGACTGGTGCAAAGCCATGATAGTCCCAATATATAATGGAAAAGGATCGCAGCAGGACTGTAAAAACTGCCATGGTATCAGCCTTCTTAGCATTGTGGGAAAACTGTATTGCTGTATGCTAAGGTACTAATTGAAAGAGTTATGAAAGATAGTGATGGAAAAATTTGGGATGTGCAAGCGGGATTTAGAAAGGGAATGGGATGTACGGATCAGGTCTTTTCCATGCGCATGATTGCGGAGAAGTTTTTGGCCAAAAACCAAAAGGTATTTGGGCGTTTGTGGACTTGGAAAAGGTTCATGACAGAGTGGACAGGGATGTGTTATGGCAAACACTGAACTCATTTGGGTTGAGCGCTGGGTTGATACAGGCATTGAAGGTATATTCTCTATATATATCTGTATAGGGATTCCAGTGCTTGTATCAGGATCAACGGGGCCTACTCGGACTGGTTTGGCATCCATAAAGGTGTCGGACGGGGCTGTGTGGCTTCCCCGTGGCTGTTCAACCTATTTATGGACAGTTGTTTGGAAAAATTGAAAGTTGAAAAATGCGGGTTAAGAATGGGTGAGTTAACCGTCAAATGCCTTTTGCACGCTGATGATCAAGTCATATTGCGTTGTCGGCGGCCGAGTTGCAAATGATGGTTACATTAATGAACAGGTCATTAAAAGAAAGGGGAATGAAAGTTAACGCAAGTAAGACGAAAGTTACTGTTTTTGAAGGAGAAGAAAGTAAAACGATATGTGAAATAAGAATAGAAGGGGAATTGGTTGAGCAAGTAGATGAGTTTGTGTATTTGGGATGTGGATTTAGCAGGGATGATAGATATGAATAAGGATATAGAACGATGAGTGAACGCAGGAAATAGAGTAAATGGGGCTCTACGCTCTATTGTGGAAAGTCAGAATGTGTCCAAAAAAGCATGTATGGCAATTCACAATGCTGTGTTAGTCCCTACTTTAATGTATGGTACTGAAAGTTGGGTGTGGCAGAAGAAGCACAAGAGTAGAATAAATGCATATAGAAATGCGGTCATTAAGGAGTATGTTAGGGCTGAATCTGAATGACAGAGAGAGAAATTGTGTAATAAAAGAAGTGTGGTTTGCAAGATGATGTTGTGATCAAAATTATATGAAGTTGACGCCTCCTCTGTGTTTGTATACTATGTAGTCATGAATTGACGGATCGAATCACACGAATTGTAACCTTTCAGGGGGAAAAAATAAGATTTTTACTGGTATCCCAACCTATATCAGCTCCCACTGGCAACACTAACTAATGTCATTGTGAATTTATATTATTGTTTGTTTATTTTATACTATTTCAAATGCGAACGCTAATATTAATCTTACATAATAATGTTCTATTACAAAAAATGGCAAAAGTTTTTGAATGTATTAGTTTGTTGACTTTCTAAAATGTTCAATTCTTTTAGGACGAGAAGGGAATTCTGGTGCTATGTATAGTAAAAATTAATGTATTCTCTTATTAAAATACTTTACCTATCTAGCTGTCTGACTTATTGCAGGAATATTATACGCTATTTTGCAAATAAACAACTAATTTACTGAATTTCATACAGTTTTAGTGACATACATGTGATATTGTGAGGTAACTGTTAATATATGTACTCATATTTTTTTCTATAGAATGGTATAACTAGCAAAGATTGTTTTTTTTTGGTGAAATTCAGCTATGTAAACCAAATTGTATTTCAGCTTTGATTGTATTCTAGTAGATTTTTTTCATCCTATAAACACCAGAAAAGAACCCAAATCATAATAGGAAGAACAATAAGTAAATTTCTTACTTTTATGGTAGCACCCACCCCAATTTTTAGACAATAGACATACTAATTGTATATAGTGATAAGGGCTTAATGACTATTTTCATGCTTTACATACATAAATACCTTCCTCACAGTACTGCCGCAGCAAGGTAAGTTTTGATGTAACCTATGGACAGTCCTCAAATGAGATGTTACATAACAGTTGTTTATCAGGGTAAGAATTTTAATAAGTCGGTACTTTTTTTTAACAAGGTAGTATCAGGCTTATGAAGATTTTAAGGTCCTTCTTCTTTATTCTGTGTTTTAAGATTGTGGAGAACAATGCATAAAGCTTAAGGATGGTCCATGAATTTTATGCATTTACATTTTTTCTAATAGCAAATGCTTCATACTTTAGTTTATCTATTAACTTTAGATAAAAAACTTAGAGACAATTTTCCTGTAGAATTCCTCATGAATTTTTCTTGATTTTTTGCATACGAGAGAATTACCTTGAGATTTTATTTATAAGGTAAAAAAGAAATACATATATTTTACAAGATTAATTTTACAAGCTATGTCACTTGATGTGGTTATTACACGCATATGGTTTATGTATGATATAGCTGTAGTGTTATAACTAATTACAGCTGTGGGGATTTTAGCAAAACATTATAATTCAAAGTAAAGATTAAAGTAGTACCCGCCTATCTTGTATTTAATATTTTATTGCTTCTTTATTACTTAAACGGTACTCATAACATTTTATTTCTTTGCAGAAAAGAAGTTACTGCCACAAGAATGTGAAGATGCGGCAGATATACTTCTCCTGTTTGATCAATTGTTTGATTATTTTAATGGAGGTTCCTATAACAAAACATACAAGATCTATAAAAATTGTGTAAAAACAAATTCAAGATCACGGCACTATGGACTTATAAAAGTAGATAACTAATTGCAAGATATTTTATGATACCTTAATTTTGATGTTATGGAAAAAATTTTGCTTTTACAGATAACCATTTCTATTTTTGGTATTTTAAAATAATAATTTAGCCTTGGATTTCAGGTTATTAAAACATTTTTTAAATTATTTCTAAATTATTTTCTTTTAATAGTGCAAATAGTTAGAATACCTCTAATAATTTATCAAGGTACATAATTTGTCATTATTGTGTTTTATTTTATCAATATTGATTCTAATATGTCTGCCTATTTATATTTTATTTATATTATTGCACCAGCTCTTAGGCCATCTTTGAGGGTCTGAACTATGT
Organism: Parnassius orleans; assembly: GCA_029286625.1. Classification (NCBI taxonomy): domain Eukaryota; kingdom Metazoa; phylum Arthropoda; class Insecta; order Lepidoptera; family Papilionidae; genus Parnassius; species Parnassius orleans. Next base: position 90,066 of record JAGSMP010000662.1, read on the forward strand.
ACAATTATTTTGATCAACAAATTGATGATAAGGGTCCATACTTTTTCATGTTTGTCATGTTAAGAATTAAAATTTGATATTTATTAACAATTTAATGATTTGAAATATCCCATCATTGGTTAAATATCTTTAATTATTTTGTTATATCTTCAATACATTATGAAAAGTTTTTGAAAATCGCAAAAGTGTTTTTCTTGAAAAATTACAAAGTTTAAGTATGTATTTGCTTGGGGTGAGGTTGTCTTACAAAGGTCATTACTCATTGTAATAGGTAAAACTTTCTTCCACGGCATATATGTGCTGAATTATGTTTTAGAAACTTTTTACAAAAACTTACATTGTAGAAATTAAAGAAAATCAAACCAAATTGACTAACTTCAGTAAGTCAGTAATATCTTCAGTATCTGTGCTCTCTAGGGGCAATTAATAATGTTTTGAAAATAAAATCAAAACAAAGTTGTTAAAGACAAGTATTTATTTAACATTAATCATTAATATGTTTCAGTTGTAAAGACTTACTTGCACAAAATCTAAGAACACCTGATACACGTTGGTTAAAATTTGTGCTTAACTCTTTATTTTAGGTATTTTATCATGTAGCACCATAGGTTTCTGTCAGCTTACATATCCATCATTCAGTAGTTCATTTACTCCGCATCAATATCTAAGAGTAATTATAAATACTCCCATTTAGCTGTCGACTATGTCATGCTGTGTAAATCTTAATTTTGAAATAAAATATCCCTTTCAATAAGTAGGATCAAATAAAGAGAATTGCTTATTATTTTAAATTACAAAAGCATTATTGCTGCCTTTGTCTTATTAACTTAATTATTGCTTACTTTGGTGTTAATTGTAAATTGATCATAGACACCATTTAATCATGTTTGTTATAAATCTCTTATTATATATATTTTTTTTAAATTACTGCCAGAGTAGCATTTTGCAAAATCTATAACAAATTGATAGCTTATTATGAGCTTTCACCTATATCATTAAACCAAAACATGTTCATCGTCATATTTTCACTCTTAACATCCCCAGTCTTAAAACCTATGACAGTTGCATTGTAATGTAGTGAGGGGAACACTAGCATTTCATCAAACATTAAACACAAGCACTCCGCTATACTCAAGCTTTGTTTTTTCATTTACTTAAATATAATTGGGTTTATATCTGGTTTAATTAGTATTTATTTAAGGATGTCCATCTTGAGGACAAAGTGGACAGTTTCCTTAAGAATCTATATCTTTTAAGGCTTACATATTGAAAATGCCAACAATTTGTCTTTAAAATTGTATGATCTTCCACGACATTTATGTTATACTGTACTTACTAATATGTAATATACTAGTAAGTAATTAACTGTATATTCAAGAATATGTGGTGTGCATAGTCAAGGTCAAAGTTTTATTAAATATTTTTTTCTTGGTATTCTTTTTGATGCTTTATGTAGTCTCTTTTCCACAATTTTAAGATTGATAATAATTTCACAAATTGTTTGTAAAGTTGTATTATTTAAGTATGTTATGATATATAAAATGCTTATTTTGTAAAATAAATATTATACAGATCACACATATAAACAATGATATAGTGGGTAACAAAGTCACTTTTGTAAATTGTTTGTATTTTTAAAAGTATACTTATTACACACATATTTAAAAAAAAATATTATGTAACTAAAATATGATAACGTTATCAAGTACATATTTTAAAGATTAATAATGCTGCTGCAAAATGTATCTTTTTATTTTAATTTAAAGATGCACCACTATAAACAATTATTTGATACTAATTCATGAAATTTTGGAAGAGGAGCAAAACTTTGAGTGGAGTCAAATACCAATGTAGAGCACATTGGTATTTGAATAATTATTATATATTAAATAGGAAGGAGTTGAGTCTTGTGGATACCACTGTTTTTCTTGGTATTACTATAATACTATTGGGGTCATGCGACTGACATTGAAGTCATATTTGTTTTGCGATAGAGAGCCGTACAGGCGATTTATAACTTAAATTGTAAGGAGTACCTTCGAAAAAAATTTAAATAAATATACATATTAACTTTGGCATCACAATATCTTTATAAAAATGTGATGTATGTACATTAAAACATAAAGCTTTGATAAGAATAAAGATGTTCATGCTTTAAACACTAGGAAAACATGTTTCTGTAATACCAGTTACTAGACTCAACAGAATTGGTAATTCATTTATGGGGCAATGTATACGCTTACAACAAAATCCCAGAAAATGTACAAAATTTGTCAATAAACAAGTTCAAATGTTTGATTAAAGGAAAAATGTACAAAAGTGTTATTATAATGTCAAATAATACATCAATGAAAATAGCCCATGGGAATGAGGTGATCACCACCATGCTGGTACTATTAAAATTTATTTAAAGTGTACAAAGAAAATTATTGTAAAGTGAAATGTTTAAAGAAAGTCCAGCTGGTTCTTCCCAGGACAGGTATTTTTCGAACCAGTGGTAAATAAAAAATTACTCAATAAGTATTATGTAATAATCTATGTTGAATAAAAATTATTCTATTCTATTCGGTGTAATATAAGATATTTACTAACCAGTAGGGATATTGTATAAAGAAGTTAATTTATATTGTGCAAATATTGTTAAATTTAACACATCTAATGTTAATCAATAACTAAGCAAAGAATTTTTAAACAATAAACGTTTTAAAAATAACCGGTTTTTAATTTTTGTAATAGGAACTAAGAATTAGCACAAGAAACATAAACAACTGTTAATTACATTGCAGCACTTGTGCATAAGTGCTGCAATGTAATTAATGGTTGTATATAAAATAAAATTTGATAAGTGCATATAAAGGGCGAGTTTAAAGCACTTTTAATTTAGCGCCATCTGTTAGGCAAGACGCGCAATAACGAAAATTAAATTTGAGTTGCGCATCTATCTCTAGTATATATACAGTAATCTATGCATTTCATCTTAGTCCTCAGGGATGACAACGTATCTGCATTTTTAATTCTTAATCGGTCTAAGGGCTATAGCAAGTCGTTATCATCAGGCGGATTGCGCGCTCGTTTGCCACATTTATACTATAAAAATATCTCTAAATGCGCTTAATCTTCTTAATCTTCTATTAGCTACATGGTGATGATAACTAAAGAACAAAGAAGTTCGTGAACTTATTACCATGCCAGGAGAAAGTAACATGATAATTTCTTATGTTTACGCGAACATTACACATTGAATAAAACTACTTTTACGGATTTTATCGCGTTTAATTAACTAATTTTATTAAATTCCCGAAGTTTCGGTGCTTTGCAGCACGCATGGTCACGGGGACTGAGGTGATTGACGTCCCGATGTCAGTGTTAACTCGAAGTACCTTCAGCTTTTTAATTATTAATTTTGGTCCGATCTACGCAGAATCAACTAACTGTGTCTTGAATTCTTGCAGTGGTATGCTTGGGTTTAGTTTTAATTTTATTAATTACAGGATCCCAAGCTGGTGGTAGTACCAGCCTCTCTATTGAATATAGGATGTTTTTAATTTCAATAGCTTCACGTATCATCCTTGGCAGGAATCGATGTTCTTTCGAGAGAATTTGTGGTTTATCAAATCTAATGTAATGGCGGGGCCGTTTAGGATATGATCACAAACTGCAGACTTCCTGAACGTTGGTGTTTCACGTCAGCTATGTGTTCTTTTACGCGGGTTTTGATAGAACGTTTTGTTTGTCCCATATATGAGACCACATTCACAATCAAGCTTGTGCACTCCTGCATCTTGTAGAGGAATATTGCACTTGACGGATGGTAAGAAATGACTAATCTCCTTCGTCGGCTTGAAGAATGTTCTAATAGGAGCTCGCTTCAAGATTTAGCCAATCTTGTCTGTGACACCTCTGACATATGGTGGTACAGCAGGCACACGCTCGACTGTGACCGGCTTCACTCGGTCACTGTGACGTAGCGCGGGACCCGAAGCTTGTTGTCGTGCAGAACCTGCTTGACGTCCTGAAGCTCGGCGACCAGGTGTTTGCTGTCACAGATCCCTCGTGCTCTCAGTAACAAAGATTTGCCCACGGTAGCTAACTGTGAAGGATGATGGTGGGATTCACCGTTTAAATATCGGTTCGTATGGGTCTTTTTTGTATACAGTGTGACCTATGGTGTTATTAGGTTTCGAATGACTAACACATCTAGGAAAGCTAAGGAATTTTTTGCCTCTAACTTCATAGTAAATTGTATTTTAGAGTTTATGGAATTAAGATGTTCTAAAAATGCAGTTACTTTGTCTGATGGTAAAATTGTGAAAGTATCGTCTACGTACCTTTTGTAGAACCTTGGAGTTACAGGTGCAGTAAGCAGGGCTTTCTCCTTAAAGTCCTCCATGAAGATATCGGCGAAAATGGGAGATACCAGTGAGCCCATCGCAACACCATCTACTTGCTTGTATAACACTTCCTTCCACAATAGATAGCCAGATGTAAGGCAATGTCCGAGTAACACTGCATATTCTGCTGGCATGTTGTTTTCCTTGAGTTTCCTGGTTACAATTGAGATGCAGTCTTCACAGGTAGGCATTTAATTAGAGACTGAACATCAAAACTGACCATGCTTTCATTGTCAGTAAGACATAGGTCTTTTATCTCACTGACAAAATGGTATGAATCCTTAGTGTGTGCTCTTGTGTGTCCTCTGAGTTGAGATAGTATTTTGCCAAGTGTTGAGCCAATCTGTAAGTTGGCGAATCGATCTGACTCACTATTGGACGTACTAGAGCATTCGGTTTGTGTATTTTGGTAACCCATACAATTTCGGTGGTTTGGCTCACGGTATTATCGAATTAACGTCTAGATTCAATTTCTCGGAATATTTCTTAATTACATCGCTAGTTGTTTTAAGCGTATTAGTTGTAGGTTCTGTTTTGACCTTTACGTACCTACTTTCATCCGATAAAAGTTGTTGTATTTTAAAATTGTAATCCGACGTATCCATTATAAAAGTAGCGTTTCCTTTATCTGCGCGGAGAATCGTGAGATTGGTCTGTTGCGTAAGTTTTTCAATGCAATGAATTCATTTTGGGAAGATTTAATTTCGGCACTGAGCTTCGACGTAACATAGACGAAATGTCTTGACGTATCGCCTCTAAATCTTCATTACCAATATTATTTTATACAGAAAGTTCTCAACACTACAGATAATGTCCTCATACGGAATTTTTAGCGGTTTTATTGCGAAATTCGTATTTTGGCCAAAACATTTATTGTCGCGTCGTCCCAAGATTGTTTTGATAGGTTATAGACCGCGCGTTATTTATTACTCGCGTCTGTTGTCAATGGTTGCGTTCCGTTCTTACGTTGACATTGATGTTGGACATTTGATTTGGTTGTTAGTTTTGGTATTTATCTATATGTTGATGTCTCACGTTTATCTAAAGTTTCCATGCAATTTTATAATCAAATGTCGATAAAACTGTTTTAAATCACAGGACGATTTGTCTATGGTTTTATTTATGAAACATAGATTGGTACGTTTTGCTGAATCACCGTTATTAACAACTTTTTGCTTGCCTGATTTAAGATCTTAGCGTTTCCTCGAATGTCTTTTTAGTAGATATCTTGACACACGTAGGAATGAGATTATGGTCTCTACATCTCTTCAAGAAATTTAAAGATGTTACGTATCTTGCGCGCTTGGTCTTGAGATCTTCTAGTCGGCGTATTTTATTTGCTATTTCAGTCCGTACTGGTTTATATAATGATTTCTTATATTTACGCGAACACTACACATTGAATAAAACTACTTTTACGGATTTTATCGCATTTCATTAACTTATTTTATTAAATTCCGACGATATTTTCATGGAGGACTTTAAGGAGAAAGCCCTACTTACTGCACCTCTATCTCTAAGGTTCTACAAACGGTACGTAGACGATACTTTCACAATTTTACCATCAGACAAAGTAACTGCATTTTTAGAACATCTTAATTCCATAAACTCTAAAATTCAATTTACTATGGAGTTAGAAGCAAATAATTCTTTAGTTTTCCTAGATATGTTAGTCATTCGAAATCCTAATAACACCATAGGTCACACTGTATAGAAAAAGACCCATACTATACATAGAATAGATTAGTCAGTTCTTACCATCCGTCAAGTGCAATATTCCTCTACATGATGCAGGAGTGTGCAAGCTTGATTGTGAATGTGGTCTCTCATATATAGGGCAAACAAAACGTTCTATCAAGACCCGCGTAAAGAACACATAGCTCACGTGAAACACCAATGTTAGGAAGTCTGCAGTTTGTGATCATATCCTAGACGGCCCCGCCATTACATTAGATTTGATAAACCACAAATTCTCGCGAAAGAACATCGATTCCTGCCAAGGATGATACGTGAGGCTATTGAAATTAAAAACATCCCATTTCAATAGAGAGGAGGCTGGTACTAAAACCTGCTTGGGATTCTGTAATTAAAAAATTAAAACTAAACCCAAGCATACCACTGCAATACTTCAAGACACAGTAAGTTTATTCTGCGTAGATCGGACAAAATAAATAATTAAAAAGCTGAAGGTACTCCGTTAACACTGACATCCGGACGTCAATCACCTCAGTCCCCGTGACCTCTCGGTAGAGAGTAATTGTGTTCTGTGCTCAGGACCATGGGTGCTGTAGAGCACCTGAAATGTTTGGAATTTAATAAAATAAGTTAGTTAAACGCGATAAAATCCGTAAAAGTAGTTTTATAGAAAGTAACATGTTCAAGTAAAGTGCTTCACTTTTAATTATATTATGTACATAGCTTCCAGTACAACAGTATCCAGTTCTTTGGTGTTCGATGTTATATTTCAATATATTTCACCAAGCGTGGCGATTACAGCACACATATCCTTATCAAAAAACCAAACGGTCATATTAAGAAAACGTTATTCATAGTCCCGGGTTAAAACAAAAGTATTTGACATGAAAGAAGTAAAATTCACAGTCTTTGTGAATTTTTAATTCTTTATTGAATTACTCGTATACTCTAATTTTAGCCTGAGTTTAATTAATGTTTGCTACATTTACATTTTACTACACCCAGGTGTAGTGAATACAACGCACGAGTGCACGTGTAGTATAAACCTCTACTTATAATATTGTATCAGATTATTGTATACTGCCTTAATTATCTTGAAATATTATTATCCATAAATTGAACCAGCATCTGTATGCTCTGATTTTAGTCCGGCACGCAACTGGCTCAACTGCCCAAGTAACTAGGACTAAGGCTATATTGCGGTCCTTGCGAAGTTAGACTTATAGTAAGATTGACACAAATGTTTTGCCCTAATTCCCTAGTGAAAGAAAAGCCTAGTCTCCACTATATATTTGCTGCAGAATTGTACACAAGTGCAGCTACTCTGGAAGCAAACATACCGCCATTTCATTCACACGGATTTCTTATCCTTGGCGTTGTAGCTAAGCTCGCTCGCAACATCCCTTGACAGTTCTACATTTCGCTGCGGCTTAGGAAAACTTTCGATACTGATATAATTCTCTTCATATTAAATTTCAATTAATTTTAAAGCTCCATTGATGGTTAAATCATTATGCTCATCAAGTCTAAAATAAATAACTATCAGTTTAAAATATACATGTATTTAAAAAACACATAAAAAACAATATAAAAAAAAGATGGTTTTTGTAATTTTAATATCGAAATAATATCGGTATTATGAAAATCTACCGATAATCCGACACGTTACGGCTAAGTTTTATATTTTTATTTACCGTTAACGTTACCGTTTCAGCCTATTAAAGTCCACTGCTGAACATAGGCCACCCCATAGATTGCCTCTTAGGTAGTATTTGCCATAGTTGGCACAGAAAAAGGCAAGCGGGTTGGTTTTATTTTTATTCGTTACTAGCTGTTCCCCGCGACTTCGCCCGCGTGTAATTTAGGTTTTTAATTTTTTTGCGCAGTACTCTACTTCTTTTTCTTAAACAAAAGTAGCCTAAATTACTCCTTATAACATCAGCTATCTGCCAGAGAAATTCCCATCAAAATCGGTCCAGCCGTTACGGCGATTAGCCGGAACAAACAGACAGACAGACAGACAAAAATTTAAAAAATTGTGTTTTTGTTGTAAGTACCATATATACTTTAATATCCATTTTAGTGAAAAGCTGTTATTTTGACATTACAAACAGACACTCCAATTTTATTTATTTGTATAGATATTTATTTATTTATTTATTTACTAAGTCACAATTGTTATTACAGGAGTGAAGCCTAATGCAACAATGTGGCCACTAATGTAAAAAAAGACAAACAGTTTTATGTCACTCTCTCGAATTCCCCCAACGTACAATTAAATATTTCTAATCGTTGTGCTACAATGTTAAGCATTCTAGCTGCGCGAAAACGACCGTACGTACCTACTTTAAGATTTGTACCAGCAACTGGTAGGTCCAGCAACCCTCCTCAGCCCCATTGCAGCCTAGGATTAGGCACGAGGAACCAGCGATTCCAGAATTTCCGGATTGTTTAGTCTACCACGTAAGATCAAGAATATGTACCGTACGCAAAGTTCCGTCTAACCTCCAACTTATAATATCCAACCATTCCTATTACGGGTTGGATACATAAGAGGATAAAGAGGTACACCCGTATTGCTTTAAATAGAGGTACAGGGTAAACCTATTTTGTATTTTCTCCAGCATGAGGCTACTTGGTTTCATAAGGTTCCAGATGATAGCACTGGTTTCTAGATTGCTTCTTACTAAAGCATTATATAATGACTTCACGGCGGCAGTGTTAAGGAAGTCATGCGTTCCACGCATATGAAGCCCAGTTTTTAAAGGCCTTTTTACACACCTGTACAATATGAGTACGAAACGTCACGTCCTCGGTAAATAAGACACCAAGATCACGTATACAGACAACGCGATTGATGACATCCCCTTCCATGGGGTAGTTGAAATGCATCGGGGTCCTCAGGCGTGTGAAAAACATCACATTATATTTTGATACATTAAACAGCAATTTATTCTTGACTCCTCCACCACCCGATCAACATCGCATTGTAAGTGGTCGCAATCAAACTCGTCGGTAATCCTCAGGAATAATTTGAGATCATCCGCAAAGAGTAAACAACCCGCGTCTCTCACCACCTCTGGAAGATCATTTATCATAATGATAAATTCTAACGGACCCAAATTACTCCCTTGACCGACTCCTGTAAGGGATCAATACGAGTTGGAGGTGTAGCCACCGTAGTCCACGAATTGCCTTTGGTTCCCTAAATAACTAGAAAAGAACTGCAAGTGGTCTGGAGTAAAACCAGCAATTGCGAATTTCCTCAACATCACGTCATTGTCCACACTATCAAAAGCCTTCTTAAAGTCGAAATATACTACGTCCAGCTGGGCACCGGCTTCTGAATCAAGAGCTGGTGCTAAATGATTCATGAAGCACATCAAGTTGGAATTTGTGCTGCGGCCCGTCCGAAAACCATGCTGTGCATCGTTCAATTGTACGTGAACATGCGAGTAAATGCAGGAACACAATGCTGACTCGAAGACCTTCGCGAACGCTGACAGCACCGCTACATGTCTGTATCCACTAACATCTGAAGTCAGAGCACCCTTCGGGACCGGAGTTACCCTAGTCAGCTTCCAACCGTCAGGATACGAGCGATCACGTAAACGGATATTGAACAAATGTAGAAGATGGCGAGCTAGTGCTGCCCATTTCCTGATTTGTTGCCTATTTTTATTTATTTTATAACAAATAACAAAAAAAAATAGCTCGGTATTTGAATATTATATTATTTTGCACAAAAATATTCGCGCCTCAATTAATCACGTCGGCAGATTGACGTCGACAATGGTACGTATATTCGCTTTTTCATTCCCTGTCGCTTGAAGACTCAGACTTGCTTACTGCGATATCCCTAATGAACTTTGAATGTCAGCTTAAAACAGGAATAGTTCTATATAAGACTGTTATGACGTTTTTGAATTGAAAGAGAACTTTATGATTTGTGATTTTTTTTCACCTTCTACTTGATGGTAGCGGACGCTGTGGCCCATAAACATTTATTTTATTATTATACATCTAAATTATATCTTCGATTAAGAATCAAAATGCAGCCCCTGAGGGTAAATTCGATATGCTTCGTTTCCAGTGAAGAGAGTCTCCGATTCTATACACTGGTGAGTGAACTGGTGAAAGAATACCGTACTTGTTTCGTATGGTAATACAAAACAAGTACGGTATTCTGTGAGAACGTGGTCCTTCAACGGTCGAGCCGACTCATTCGTTCTATAACCATAATATAGCTGCAGCGTGGCTCTACCACGTATTAAGTGTATTAATGTTAATTTTTAGTAAAAACGTATATTTTACTTTTTAAATATTGGAGAAAATGATTCCTTCACAGCACATCTCCAGCCGGCAATTTACTTAACTGAAAATTTGTCGTATTATAGTCGTATTTAAGCGATTTGCAGCACATGATATTATATAAGAGCTTTTTATATACACAAATATAGTAAGATTGCATTAAACCAGCACCAAAACAGCATTGGTCACGTAACCGCTTGGTCATTTATTATCAGGAAGTAATTTTTAAATATAAATAAAATTGAAGTGTCTGTCTGTAATATTAAATAACCTGCTTCTGTTAAGCTCAGGAATTTTTGCATTCTATATATATAAAGAGGTTTGACTGCCTCGTTGGTCTAGTGGTCGTAAACACGATTGCTGATCATGAGGTCCCAGGTGAGGTCGGGTCAAAAATCAATTATTGGGTTTTTCTGTCAAGAAATTCTCAGTAACAGCCCGGGGTCAGGAAGCTGGTAGTGTTTCACCCCGTCCCTCAGGCACGTAAGGCCGTTGGTCCTGGGCCTGATTTATTTCCAGTCGTATTGGTTTACCGTCACAACGGACGACGGCAGTAAGGGAATAGAGAGTGCACTTGGGCGCTACAATCCTGCCCTGCGCAGATGGCTGCACTCCGTTGAGAAATTCGGTCTGGTAGACATTATAAAAGAGTATGTCCTGAGTGACTGACTTATCTAGCAACGCACAGTCAACACTGCTTGGACAGTAGCTGCCTTAAAAGATGGCAACCATTAAGAAGGTTTTTTGGAAACAGTTTATATGAAGCTTTTTATTTTATGGCGCGATTGACTCCAACTTACTCAAGAACTCCTTAAACAACATAAATGAAAATTTATTTCGCGATTATTTAAAATAACCCCTAAAGAGGGGTCCGTTGCCAGGTGCCAGGGGCTGTTCAAATATTTATAGAGAAAAAATAATTAATGTTTTTCTTCAGTTTTAAAACTGGTGCAAATACTCTTGGATTGAAGTGATAAAATATCTATTTTTTATTTTTCTAAAAAGATTTTATAACAAGGGTGTAAAGTTGGTATGAAAAGTATTGTATTAAGAATAACAGCTCGAGCCGCTGAAGGAAGAAGTGTGAAATTGGGACAAAATGGGTTCCTTTTTTTATAGGATAAGAGTGACAAACGAGCACACAGTCCACCTGATGGTAAGTGGTTGCTGCGGCCCATAGATATCTACATCTATCCTCGATTACAAATCAAAATGCAGATGCGTTGTCACCCATGAGGACTAAGATGGAATGCCTCATTTCCAGTAAAAGGGTCTCCGGTTCTCTACACTCACCATACGAAACACAGCAGCAATAAGCTGCTATTTTACGCTGGTATTCTGTGAGAGCGTGGTCCCCCGGTCGGACCCATTCGTGCTACAACTATACTACTAATATAGCTTCAGCATGGCTCTACCACGTGAAACGTTATTACGTAGGTATCCACTAAAAACACTTTGAAAAATTCTACCCCCAAGTGGGTAAAGAGAGTGTTATAATTTGTATGAATGTTTTAACAGGGCATAGTCTCGAAACTTAATGAAAGTACTCTGTAAATAAAATAAATGTGTACATGGAAATGGGTAAGAGAGTGGCACCCACCCAGAGACTCCTAGGCAAAAAACCTAGGTTTCAGCTTATCATAATATAATTTCAGTACATCAAAATTCACTGCTGTACAAAAGCCCACAGATTTCCACCATCATGGATAGCATTTATCAAAGTTGCCGCGTTTAGTAGGCACGTTGGCAACTGAAGTTTAATACTATTTAAAATTGTTATCAGGAAGATACTTTTTAAGACGCCTTTGACGCCTCTTACAGAATCCATTACTCCATGGTAATGGATTCTCTTACGTCACCAATACTCAGCTACGTAAAGTCTTATAAAGTCTTATGATCCTCATTATAAAAATAGGAAATTAAATACTAAAAGTAATTTTAAATGCCAAAGCAGATTAATTTATTATAATTCTTTTTGTAGAATAGGGTGACAAACGAGCACACAGTCTACCTGATGGTAAGTGGTTGCTGTGGCCCATAAGACATCTACATCTATCTTCGTTTGCGAATTTAAATGCAGATGCGTTGTCAGCAGTGAGGACTAAGATAGAATGCCTCGGAGATAGAATCCGGTTCTCTACTAACCATACGAAACACAGCAGCATTAAGCTGCTATTTTACGCTGGTATTCTGTGAGAGCTGGTGGCCGGTCGAGCCGACCCATTCGTGCTACAACTATAGTATTACTATAACTGCAGTATGGCTCTACCACGTAAAATAATATCTAAAATAAAATAATTCTACAAATTTTAATAAAATTAATTTAGATCTTGTCTCGAAATTTACCTAGAAATAATTAAAATTTAAATGAAAGATACCTAAAAAACTGATAGAAATTTATTGCTTTCTACTGTGTAAAAATAGCTTGAATATAAAAAGAGTTTTAATTTATATATTCAGAAACATAATAATGGTGCTTAATTTCAACTATTTTTATTTGTGCCTAATTCTATAAATAAATTTATTTTGTGCAAATATGAACAAGTGTTATTTATGTATATAAGGACGAAGTCAGTGCTGACAACCTGTATATAAAGGTATTCACCAATACAACTCACGCTCCTTCTCCATCACGTGTAGTGACGTACTCGATTTTTGAAGTGAACACTTCTTTAGCCGCTTTGAGCGATTTTGGTAGGGGAAAACTTTGGTTCGCGTCATCGGTGACCTCGACATTCTCGTGACGTATGTGCTTGCGCCAGACTAGCGACGCAAGACGTAGTAAAGCGGCCTGTGTACATGTATACGCATATATACACTAATACATTGTATATAATTGACTGTATCATACGCGTGTTTGACTTTTGGACAGGTTTGATTATTTTGATTTTGTGTCACCGACATGCTGTAATAGCAGTAAATGAAGTTATGTTGACCACTTGAAAAGTTTATTTTGTGTATACTGTGCATTGTTTTAATGTGTTTCGATAATCATTATTTCAATTGATTAATTGTAGAATCACTGTTCAGTACTTTTATAGTGAGTACTAAATATAAGTATATATGTTTATATAGAAAAATGAATAACAAAACAAAGTATTTAATGTAGAATATTTCTAACATTGTTATTGATATTTGCGTTGAAAAAAGTTTTCCCTTCTGACGTGAGGTCATACGACTGACAGTTTTATTTTTTTATTTTATAGAATAAGGGTGACAAATATTCTTCATTACAATTTAAAATATAGATGCATTGTCACTCTTGAGGACGGAGAATGCTTCGTATCTAGTAAAAAAGGCCTCCGGTTCTCGACACTCACCATAAGAAACACTGTGAGAGCGTGGTCCTTTCCCGGTCGAACTGCATCATTCGTGCTACAACTATAATATAGCTGCATGATCGCTCTATGAAGTGCATTATATCAGCATAAAAGGTGTTTTTTAACAATTTTCTTATGGTAGCTAAATATAAATATAAAAAAATTGAAAGACTAATACAAACAACATGACATCTCGCACATTCTTTATTTTATTTCACTTTAAAAAGCGTTGCTCAGGTACCATTTCATTCATCCATTACAGCCTATAAATGTCCACCGCTAAAAATAGGCCTCTCCGAAACATTGCGTCATAGGTAGGATATACCCAAAGTTGCCACGCTTAGCATTTGGGTTGGTAAACACAGTGTTTTATTATTTTGAGTTGTTTTCTTTAGTATTGTTATCCAAGGAGAAAGTCGCAGGAGGAATACGTCTCTATAGACCTTACAAACCTTACGATAAGGAAGTTAACGAGCAAACATTCCACCTGATGGTAAGTAAATCCTGTGGCCCATAAACATCTACAACTATCCTCAGTTAAGTATTAAAATACACATTAATTGTCACTCCAGAGAACTAAGATGGAATGCCTCGTTTCCAATAAAAGGGTCTCTGGTTCTTACCATACGAAACACAGCAGCTGGCTGAATATGGCGACCCATTCCTGCCACAACCATAACATGGCTGCAGCATGGCTGCCACGTATAGACGTTGTTAAAAATTTATTAACACTAGAAAAATATTTCTAACTAAAGTGGAATTTTGTTAAAATTTGTGCGTAAAAGCTTTAACTCTATTAATATGAAACTTTGTTGTAGGTGCTTCTTCATAATCTTGCTAAAAGCATGAAAACTAATTAGAAAGCAATTAAAGACATCTTAAACAAATTTAAACGATATAATATTCAGCAGTGAATTTTATTACCATCTTTATATACTTTTATAGCTTTTTCGAATACCTACATTTCATTTAGATAACATATTTAATTAATTTAGTATAAATATAAAAGTTTATTAAGGAAAGGAAAATTCAATTTGGCTTAATCATAATTTGGTTAAGTGATATTTAATTAGGTTGAGTTAAGCTTTATTAATTTCCATGTAGGAAGACTTTTATATTATTTTAAATTGAAGGGATAAACGAACTTACAGTCCACATAATGGTAAGTGGCTACTGCAGTCCATGGACACCTGCAGCCAACTTTAATCGGAAAGGTCACATACAGATTCACCTATATACAGTATTTGATGTAATATTATGATACAATCGTTGTCACCTCTGAAGACTAAGATGGAATGTCATCAAGCACACATACGCATACATACATAACGACACGCCTGTTGGTTGATTATTGATTTATTCTGTCTATATCCCCTTCAGACCAGAACAAAGCAGTGCAACTTCTGTTATTTGGCGACATTAATAAATAATCGGTAAAAATATGTTTGGTGTATGAAAATTTATATTCCATGTTTCCTTAAATGAAACTATTTTTTACGGATTTATTCGATATAAAATCCGTAAAAATTTGTTTCATTTAATGTGTAGTGTTCGCGTAAATATAAGAAACCATTCCAGGTTTCATATTTTCCCGGTTTGCACTCATATTTTTTTACTATTTCAGGGATTGACTATTTTCTCTTCAACCAGCTTGTGCGCAATTATTTTTCTTCATTTAATATTCTCACCTGCGGGTCAATCTTCTATAATGCCAAGGGAGACTCGAAACCATGATGCGGGAAAATCTGACGTCTAGGTCAAAACGCCTACGCCCTTCTCAATGTTGCTTTACTCAAACGATCTTTGACACATTTAATTTTGTCGTACAGGATGTTCGCGATGTTATTACTTTTATGTTTAAAATTAAATATTTAAACCCAAAATACATTTTAGTGTTGCCTCGTCCAGTGTTTGTTTTGACAGATTATTATAAACCGTACGTCCACGTAGTTTACCATCAGCGTCATGTTCACAGTAGCTTTCCGTGTTGATACTTATGTTGGACATTTAATTTTGTACTGTTAACTATTTTTAATATATTTATCTTTGTATTGTTATTTAAAGTTTCAATGCAATCGTTAACTGACTGAAAGAAATGTGACTTTATTTATTTATTTGATGAGTATAATGCAGATCGATCTAAATGTTTTTTTTTAAAAGTAAACCCATTCAAATAATGATGAGGGCCAATTATATTACATAATGCAAACGCACTCGTCAAGACCTATATGGTCCTTCCAAGGACCTAGAATGATACAATTTAGTATGGAGCAAGGTCTCACATCACAAAAAAAGAAAACTGAAAATCATTATTTTGTTTCATTATATATTACAAACTTACCTTAACACTTGGAGCATCGAACGTGCTATAGACCGATGTATGGGAAAACATTTTTCCACTCTAAAGTTAAGTTTGTCATTCAATCCGACTTATCTTTTCGTTCGGTACTTACCTTACCTATAATTTCCGGATCGGATGAACTATAATGTATAAATGAATATACATAATAATAGGTTTGTATGGAATCCTCAGGGTGTGAGTCCTTACACTTGTCCACTTCTTTACTTGGGTGCACTTGTATGCTTCCGACAGTACTGAGAAGTTGTCATCAAGAAAGTCATTATTATCCTTGTGAAAGAAAATATCAACTCACAATATGAATTGCATTCTCCTGCTCAGTCTTTGCATAATCCTTGCAATTAGAGCACGATTGTAATTAGCAGACAACACCCTATTAGGATTAGTGATAATCTTTAATTTAATAGATCTGGCCTTAGGCATTTAGAGCTGTATCAATTTGGAGCTAATTACTGTTAATTTAGCATTAAAACTCTACTATTGATGTACATCGCGTAAGTATTAGTACTGTTTATTACATATTTGATTTTTTTTTTGCTAGCTGCCGGTTAACCCTATATATTATCCATATAGAACAATGTATCTCGCTGTAGTTGTTTGCGCGGCAACAGATTTCATAATGTGTCAACTCAGGTACGAATAAAGTAATCATTGAGTGAAGACCGGTTTCTTTCATTATTTCACCTGCAAGCAAGGTGCACCTTATTATCAGTGTACATGGTTCTTCGAGCACGGATCATTCAACTTGCCCTATTTTAATTACGTAAATTTGCTAGTGGATGTAATTGGAGTTATTTTGAAAAACGGAATACGGACTAATTAATAAAAATAAATGAACATTGTCGAAGAAAAGTTCTGAAGAAAAGTGAATAACAGTGGAAGAACGTTAATAATCAGTTAGTAGTGAACAAAATTACATTACGTACAATTGAATTATAAAACGTTACTTTTGTGCAACGGTAATCTTAAAGGAAGTAAATTAAACTAATATATAGTGAGTTGGCGAACAATTATTAGAGTGTTTATTAACAACTGTGACTGTTTTAAGGGAACTTTGGACCTATTGGTAAGAATAATTACCTACCTACACACGTTGAAAGTTAAAGAAATTAAGAAAACTGTGAATTATTACTAAAGTATTTTATTTGTATTGTTGTAAATAAAAATATTAAATATGGAGCGTTGAAAATCGAATGTTGCTACAAGTTGATACATTTGAAAAAGTACAAAAGACGTTGGCTAATTACAAAAATCGCCTAAGGACAGGATAACCGTGGGTTATATACAGAGTAGAATGGAAACTTTAGAAACATATTGGAAGGAATTTAAGTCGGTCATGAGAAATTAGTTATGGCTGTTTCTAAAAAGATAGACACATGTTACCTTATTTCGCAGAAGATATGTTCGATAAATTTGAAGAATTATATTTTACGTACAGGGGCGAAATGAAAACTTCATTAAATAAGTTAATGGCCGATATGAAAAACCAGACGAACTGCACAAAATAGATGAGATGAGACCATGTGCTTCAGTGATATAAAATTACAGTATTTCGATTCCAATTTTGAGGCAACTACACGGAATGGCAATCGTTTCACGATCTCTTTATGGCATTAATACACAAGTATGAGTCATTAGAAGATGTTCAGAAACTACATTATCTTAAGAGCAGCCTGAAAGGAGATGCAGAAATTTACAGCGCCAGTTTTCTATTACGGATGCAAATTATGCTGAGGCTTGGTCCATTTGAAAAAGCGTTATAACAACAAAAGATACATTGCTAATTGCGTATTTAAAAGTTTTTAGCAGAAAACACTATCTCAGGAGTCAGCTTCGTCCTTAAAGCAACTGCTCGATACGTCAATGGAATGTGAATTCATTAAAAATCTTGGCTTGCCAACAGCGCAGTGGGATGCAATCATAAACTATGTCATCGTGTCAAAGCTGGATCCTGAAACACATAAACAGTGGGAAATTACAATAAGTAAAGATAGTACTGATGACTTACCTGGTTTTGAAGTACTGAAATCTTTCCTGGAGACGCGGTTTCGCATGTTGGAGATGGTGGAACCTGAAAATAAAGCTTACAAACTAGTTAAACCTAAGACATTTCATGCGACTTCACTGGCGAAAATAAATATTGTCCCTTCTGCAAAGAAACTCATTTTATATTTAATTGCAAATTCGCTAAGCAACCAATAGAAGAGAGATACAGTTTGTCCAGAAAAACAACATGTTTCAATTGTTTAATTCAAATCATTCCATATTTAAATGCAGGCGGTCAAATACATGTAAAATATGCAACAGACTCTATCACTCTTTATTACATCGAGTTTTATAAAACAAGCAGGTGAAGTAAGGTCAAATACAGAAGAAACTACAACAAATACACAAGAAGTTAGCAAGGTTACAGCACACAACCTGCTCAACAAGTCTTGTTGGCGACAGCATTGGTAGAGTGCCTTCGCGAACAGGAAGGCACCTCTACAACTAATAAATCCTTTTTGCGTCCTTCGGGCTCTGATTGATCAGGGTTCAGGCCTCATTCATGACAGCGCAGTGGTCGAGTTATTAAGTCTGAAGGGACTCAAATCAGCGGCGTGGTGTCAGGAATTGGTGAAGGTAATAAAGTTTATATTAATCATTTAGTAGGATTACATATTAAGTCGAGGCATGAAGTGATTTTCTATTGAGGTTAATGCTTATGTAATGAAATCGTTGACTCGTAGACTACCTGCTAGGAAATAAGAGGGTACGATTGGCCTCAACAAAATGTGAAGTTAGCTGATCCCAGCTTTAACGTCCCAGGTCGGATTGATATCCTGCTCGAGCTGACGTTTTCAGCAAAATTATAGATTTAGGTCTGCTAAGGGACCGGGCAATGTAATCACTCAACGCACACCTAGGCTGGATATTGACAGGTGATATATACACAACTCCTACTAAAGGACAAAAAATTATTAACACATGTCACCAGGTTCGTAGATGAAGACAACAATCTATTGAAAAATTCTGGAAATAGAATCGGAAGAATACACACAAGAAAGCACGAACAAAGGAAGAAGAAAGATGTGAAAGACAGTACATAGATACAACGACAAGGATACATCTGGAAGGTATGTAGTCCATTTACCTTTAAGACATAGTATTGAAACCGTGAAGGCATGCGGCGAGACTAAATATCAGGCCATCAAACGATTTAAACAGTTGGAAAGGATGTTTACCAAACATGAAGATTTGAGAACAGAATATAAGAATGTGATACATGAGTACTTAAAGATGGGTCATATGAAAGCTGAAAAGAAGGAAGATGAAGCAATTTACTTATCCCATCATGCTGTCGTAAGAAGGATAAGGACACTACAAAGGTAAAGTGGTCTTCGACGCTTCAGCCAAAGGTTCAATGGTCTCTCCTTAAACGACGCCATTGGCCCCACTTTACAACCTGATCTTCGTGCTCTTATCACTCGCTAGAAGTCTCACAAAATCTGTGTTGTCGGCGATATAATAAAATGTATCGTCAAGTAAGGATGACTAACAAACACACAAATTTACGTATTGTTTGGCGCGATGATATTTCTGGAAATATAGAAAGTTATAAATTACTTACCGTATTATTTGGAACCGCAGCACCATATCTTGCTGTACGGTCTATACACCAGCTGGCTGATGATGAAGTTCACAGGTACCCCGAGGATCTGCTGCCGCTGAAATTCGTTCTACATGGATGATTTAATGACCGGGCATGAAGATCTATCAGAAATCAAACAAATTTGCGATGAAGTTAAGAATCTGCTAAAAAGGCTTTCAAATGCAGTGGTCTGCAACTCTGATGAGTTGCTGAGGTTTCTACAAGATGAAAAAGACATTCCGGAAACTGTGGAAAGCATAGAAATAAAATTTGATGAGGTGATAAAATACTTGGTCTTATGGGACAGAAAAAGGGATACGTTCAAGGTTACAGTCAACATACCGGAAACCAGGAAACCTGTAACAAAAGGTTAATATTATCACATGTGGCCAGGCTCTTTGATCCATTTGGCTGGCTCTCTCCAGTGGTTATCACAGCTAAAATTATGATACAGAGACTGTGGTTAAGTAATCTTGGCTGGGATGATGAACTACCTTCTGAGCTAGTAGTCTGTAACTAAGCCATTCCGGCTTAGTTACAGAAACTTCAAGAGCTGCAAGGTATTGAAGTCCCACGCTGGATTAAAACGACGTCACGCTGTAAAGTGCAATTGCATGGATTCGCAGATGCCTCTTATGTTGCGTATGCAGCAGTGGTCTATATCAAGGTTTTAAATGAAGATGACAGGGTCCACGTCACAATGGTGGCATCTAAAACTAAGGTGGCACTATTGAAACAATTGACGATTCCGAAATTAGAACTTTGCGCTGCGGTGTTACTGGCTAAGCTATTGCACGAGTTATCTGGTCTATGTGATATACATATGGATCAAATATATGCCTGGACTGATTCAATGGTGGTACTGTCTTGGTTACAGTCTCAACCAAGTCGATGGCAAGTTTTGTTGGCAATAGAGTGTCGGACATAATTCAGTTGATAGACAATGACAGATGGTATCATGTTCAATCAACCGACAATCCCGCTGACCTCGCGTCAAGAGGGTAGCGCCAATTGAAATGGCAAACAATGACATGTGGTGGGCTGGACCGGGTGGTTAAAAAATAAGGAATGGATTTAACAAAGGTTATATTCCTCAAACATATTTAAAGATGAAAAGATCGTTTAATGTAGTTTTAAAGGAAAAACCAGTTTGGGAAAGATTTTCATCTATATTACGAATGAAAGAGTTCTTGCATGGTGTTTACGATTTCTAATAAAGAGAGAAACATGAAATGTTTTTACGGAAGAAATAAATGAAGTTGAAGTAAAATTTATAAAATACTACCAGTATTTAGTGTACGAAGATGAAATTATAGATCTAAATAAGAAAGGAAAGATAAAAAATAGAAGTTCTTTGATAAGTCTTACACCTTTCTTAGACAAAAAGGGGCTTCTTAGAGTAGGAGGGCGACTAGCTAATGCTAATATAAATGAGAATGCTAAATATCCAATTATAATTCCAAAAAACAGCATATTACTAAACATAATTAACGACCCTAAGAAGTTTTCATGGGTTTTCTTCAGATGCTAACATACATCCGCAGCAAGTACTGGGTAGTTAGTCTGAAGTCTGCTCTCAGAGCAATTATTCGTAATTGTAAGGTGTATAATTGACAAAGCAAAAAAAAGCAGCAGCTGATGGGCCAGTTACCACCTGCAAGGTGAATCAAACCGTGCTTTCTTCAACAGTAGGGTTGATTTTCCGGACCTGTGCAATTGCGAACGTCAAAGAGCCGTGGCAAGTCAACAAGGGCTATATATGTGTCTTCGTTTGCATGTCGCGACTATACATCTCGAAGCTGTTACAGATTTAACGTCACAAGCCTTTATTTCAGCATTCAGGAGATTCGTTGCAGAAGGGTCACTGTAGGAACTTGTGGGTGGCACCAACTTTGTGGAGCCGCAAGGCAATTAAAGTGTATGTTTGAACAGGGCAAGGCTAATCTGGCGAGGGAGGTGGCTGAGCTCCTATCAAATGATGGCACAACATGGCACTTCATTCCGCCGAAGGCACCTAATTTTAATTGGCTATGGGAGGCGGCGTTCGGTCGGTTAAGAAACATTTATCGAGAATAAACGGAACTACAAAGCTAACCTATGAGGAAATGGCAACACTATTGGCGCAGATAGAAGCCTGTCTAAATTCGAGACCTATCTGTCACTCGACAACACCAGTGAAACACTGGATCCACTCACCCAGGTTATTTTCTCATTGGTGAGCCAATAATTAATATACCAGACATAAATTATGAGCACAAAACGTGGGTATGATATCTAGATGGCAATTTTACAAAACAGGATGCAAGATTTTTGGTGGAGATGGAAATCTGAATATCTCCACTCATTACAACAACAGCATAAATGGCAAGCACACAGTGCCGTCTCCATGTGGAGATATCGTAATCATTGAGGAAGATGATCTCCACACCGGCGAAATGGCTATTAGGAAAATTATAACACTACATCCTGGCGCTGATCAACTCGTTCGTGTGGCAACAGTGCAATGCAAGGAAATAACATTCTTAGAGACCATTGTCTAAGTTAATATTACTTCAATGAAACCGAATGGTGAAGAACAATGTCAATGCTGAGGTTATACCTAATAGTGGTCAATTAATTTCACATTTTTCTATTACATAATTTGTAAGTAAACTAAAATTGCAATATTTTGATATTTCATTACATAATGTCACTAAAATCTCTATATAAAACAACAAAAAGTCATTAAAAAAATGGAAATGATAAAATACGAACTACATCTTCTTTAATTTCAATGTATCATGCTAATAATATATATACAGAGGTTTCGTACCTAAACAATGTTGTAAATTGTAATGGTAATGGGAACAATTTTTTTATAACTTATTTTAAGTTTAAATCTGTAATGTTTTACTGATGTTTATGTAGTTTTATCATAACATATTAGTAATTAACTTACATAGATAAATGTAAACTTATTTTTCGATTTAAGATTTACTAATATTAATTTGTTCACGCCTAGTTGTTGGTATAAATGCTGAAATGTTAAATTAATTTATAAGTGTTTTGTAACATACAGATACAGTCCACGTTTGGAAGTATGATAAAAAAAAGTAATATAAATTAGCATTAAAAATTATATTTAAGTACAATTTATTGCTTGTTCTTTTCTACTTCATATCTAGCATCATAAGATTGTTAAAATAAATACTTTATTGTGCTTAGTACTTTGATATTTTGTATATGTAGGATATTTGTACAAGTGCCCTCTTTCCATACGTATAATACGATATGTTTAAAATTGAGCGAAAGTTGGTTTTACTGTCGAGATTTCAATTCTCATTAAATATATTATATATATAAGTTTAAGGTATAACTTGTAACTTTATTACTATTTACATTACATTTTGTTTTTTATGTGTGTATTTTTGAACATTAGTTAAAAACTGTGGTTTTGGAGGGCAGTATGTTTATTGTATTTGATTTTTGCTAGCTGCCGGTTAACTCTATATATTATCCATATAGAACAATGTATCTCGCTGTAGTTGTTTGCGCGGCAACAGATGTCATAATGTGTCAACTCAGTACGAATAAAGTAATCATTGGTGAAGACGGTTTCTTTCATTATTTCACCTGCAAGCAAAGGTGCACCTTATTATCAGTGTAAAAGTACCGTTCAAGTGAACAGTTGGTGCATTTATTTCAAATTAAATTTTATTCATAAAACCCTTCCCTACACTACAATTTCACCTGTATCGAGGAGGTAGTTCACATACATGAATAACACAAGGGCAAACATTCAGACACAGAACAATTGTACAGGCCATACAAATACTTGCCACGTGCAGGATTCCAATCCGCGGCCCGAAACGCCGCAACAACACTAGCGGTACGCCACCGAGCCGTCAATATAGCATCTAACATAAATAAATGGTTAAATTGAAGTTGTTCGAACAATTCGTTTTTTTTTTCGGCAATGGAATTTTCGCTCATCAATTAGTGCACGCATTTGAGGGGCACAAACTGGGCAGGACACATCATTTTATTTCATTACGCGAAAATAAGCAAATTAAGTTCGAACAACTTCAACATAATGGATTTCCGCAAAGTAAAGCCTGATTCTATTAAGAGATGGTTATACCGCCATACATGAAATTCTGCTTTTCCGTTGTCACTTTTTACGTACATTTATGGAACGAAGTTCCTTATCGGACAATACGAATTTGGCGGATGGGGGCTAGGCGAGAAAAAGCGTAAGGTTTTTCCGTCACGACCCCTTCTGACGTAGTGTAGACGGCCTTGGCGGCTATAAGGCGATATGGAATAATATCCATCTCCTCGCACTTTTTCTTATCTGGACATGAAAGAAATATTATTTTAAATGACGTTTCATTTTAATAGATGCTAATAATTCATTTATTTGTATTTGTTAATCAATAATATAATACGTTTATCAATAATAATATACTATGAAAGGCACTTCGTTCAACCAAGTGATTCACGACGCTCATGCATGTTTTTTAAACACAAGTTATCATGCAGTGTCGTAAAAATATCGTAATAAAGAAAGTTTTGGATTCTCTTACGCAAAAATAACTAATATTAGGTCCTTACATATAAATTAGCGTTTTTCGTACTAACCACTTTGATCTGAAATATCTCCTCTTTGGTTAAATTCCAAATTCAAATTTGTAAATTAATTTAGCTGGTACATTTGAGTTTTGAAAACAGTCACTCATTTGTTTTTCCTCATTATTTTATTCTATGCGTGCATTACCGCACAATGGAAAACATTAAATATCGGTATATTTACGAGTACAGGTTCTACCGTGGCACCAGTGCTGAAACAGCTCGAAGGATTAATGATGTGTACGGCGCTGGTGTCGCAAAAGAAAGCACAGTACGTTTTGGTTTCAACGTTTTCGTTCAAATTTCGACCTTCAGAACCAACCCGTGGACGGCCGGAGACCAAAGTGGAAAATGAAGAATTAAAGGCTATTGTGGAAGCGGATCCATCACAAAGCACTTCAGAGATAGCTGCAGGCTTCGGGGTAAGTGATAAAACTGTATTTATCCATGAAGCAAATCAGGAAAGTAAAAACTTGAACGATGGGTACCTCATGAATTGAGGAATCGAACTTGCAAACACGCGTCGACTGCTGTGTTGCTTTGCTCAACCGACACAATAATGAAGAGTTTTAAATCGAATCATTACTTGTAATGAAAAGTGGATACTGTACTATAATCGGAAGCGCTCGTCGCAATGGCTGAACCCTGGAGACCCAGCCAAATCCTGCCCTAAACGAAAATTGACTCAGAAAAGTTACTTGTGGTGTTTGGTGGACTAGCGCCGGTGTCGTACACTACATTTTCTAAAATCTGGCCAAACGATTACGGCAGATATCTTTTGTCAGCAACTGCAAACCATGAAGGAAGAACTAGCTGCTAAACAACCGAGATTGGTCAATCGCTCTGAGCCACTGCTGCTTCGACGCAAGACCACACTGCACAAACAACCACTAAGTTAGATGAGCTACAATTGGAATATCTGCGACATCCACCTTGCTCCCACAGATTAGCATTTTATCGGAATTTGGACAACGTCTGACAAGGAAAAATTCAACTCCGATGCGGCAGTTTAAAACGCCTTCAAAGAGTTTATTGATTCTCGCTTCCACTTTTTTTAGGAAAGGATCAATGAACTACCTATGAGATAGCTGAAGTGCATAGAACAACAACGGTGCATATTTTGATTAATTAAATATATTTTACAAAAAACAAATTGACTTTATATTCCTCCATACAAAACGCCAATTTCATATGTAAGATCTAATAACAAAGTAAACGCTTGTAAAAATAATAAAATAATATAACATTCAGAAGTCGTTGATATGCCACGTGATTGACAAATATATCTACATTTATCCTCGATTAAGAATCAAAATGCAGATGCGTTGTCACCTTGAGAATATGATGGAATGCCTTATTTCCAGTGAAAACGGTTTCCGGTTCTCCACTCACCATACGAAACACAGTAGCATTGAGCTGATATTTTACTGTGATATTCTGTGTGTGGCGTGGTCACCCAGTCGAGCCGACCCATTCGTGCTGCAATCATAATATAGCTGCAGCGTGGCTCTACCACGATATGAAATTTTATTTTTTAATGAACCAAGGATACAATCTCATTGTCGTCTAAAAAGTAGCATTAAGTTCAATCTTCTATTTTGCCACCCTTAGGTGTAATATTTTACAACAACGAGTACCATCTATTAAATAAGAATCATTAAAATCGGCCTAAAATTGACGATCTTCGTAACATGCATAGATAAAAATAAAAACACTCTTGATTCAGATTCACCTCCTTTTATTGAAATTTTACGTAAATAATTGAAACCGCTTGTTATATAACATGTTATTCATTATTTAGATTCTAACATGTTCCCGTTAAATAATTAAAACCGTTTGTTACGAGTATGTAACATGTACTCGTTATTTTGATTCTAACATGGCGCCGTTCACAAATTGAAACCGCTTGTTATATAACATGTTACTCATTATTTTGATTCTGACATGCTCCCGTTAAATAATTAAAACCGCTTGTTGGAGTATGTAACATGTAATCGTTATTTTGATTCCTCATGGCGCCGTTCATAAGGTGAAACCGCTTGTAATATAACATGTTATTCGTTATTTTGATTCCTTGGTCCCATTAAATAATTAAAACCGCTTGTTACGAGTATGTAACATGTACTCGTTATTTTGATTCCTAACATGGCGCCGTTCACAAATTAAACCGCTTGTTATATATCATATTATTCCTTATGTTGATTCTAACATGGTCCCGTTAAATAATTAAAACCGCTTGTTACAGTATGTAACATGTACTCGTTATTTTGATTCTAACATGGCGCCGTTCACAAATTGAAACCGCGTTATATATCATGTTATTCCTTATGTTGATTCCTAACATGGTCCCGTTAAATAATTAAAACCGCTTGTTACAGTATGTAACATGTACTCGTTATTTTGATTCCTAACATCGCGCCGTTCACAAATTAAACCGCTTGTTATATAAAACGTTATTAGTTATTTTGTGTCATAACATGGTCCCGTTTACTTCCGTGATGTAAGCTTTAAGGTTTCCTTCTGCAGCTAAATACATCATAGACTTCGATCGATACTCAACCGAGAACTCTCAATTACCACTGAAGGCCTCAATTCCATGCTCTAAATTGCTGGCTATTAGTGCGAGCAATTATTATGCTTCGTCGATCTTTTATAGTCCCTATTGTGATTAACTTCCTTTGTCGGTGTTATTTAGTTTTGAACAAAATAAACACTCTAAGGATATCCATAAACTCCTAAGTTTAAACAACTTTTCATCATCATCATCATTACAGCCGTCACAAGTCCACTGCTAAACATAGGCTCCTTAAGGAATGCCACAAGCACGTTTGACTTCTGTATCTCTTACAGGTTATCAATCTATCTATCTATAGTGGAAGCCGCCCAACACTTTGCTTACCGGTACGTGGCTGCCACTCGCGAACCTGTCTTCCCCATGGGTTCTCGGTACTTCGCGCTATATTGCTGATCCATTGAAACATGAGCTTACGTTACTCTAGTTCTACTGCAAATATCCCCATTTACAGTTTTTAGTGAATGTGAATGTATTTTTTTCATAGAATAGAGTGACAAACGAGCACACAGTCCACCTGATGGTAAGTGGATGATGTGGCCCATAGACATCTACATTTATCCTCAATTAAAATCAAAAAGCAGATGCGTTGTCACCTTTGAGGACTAAGATGGAATGCCTCTTTTCAGTAAAAGGTATCCGGTTCTCTAAGTTTTTAATGTTTATTACATTTTTATGAAACTATTAATTAAATTATTCATTTGTTGCCTAATATTAAAAAATATACCCATGTTTGCATTGCTGCCACGCTTTGCAAGCGGGTTGAATACGCTGCTGCCCATCTCCTGATTCGTTTATCTCCGTCGCCTCCTATGATACCCACGGGATGACATGGGGTAGTGGATATTCTTACACCGGCACTACACGGTAGATAAAGTTATTCATAGGATAAAATTCAACATAAAATAAAAAAAATAGTTGTATAAATGCAATAGTTTCTTTGTTTCAATTTTGTATTCAGTCAGGTTATAAGCATAACATAACACACTCACGCTTTCACCGAGGGGTAGGCAGAGACTATGGACTTCCATTTGGCACGATCCTGACACCTCTCTCGCCTCCTACACATCCATGCCTACATACATGCTCGTTGGTTAAGGGTACTCTTAATTTGGCCATTTTAATATATCCCCAATTTGGTTGATAAACTTTCGCCTAGGCTGTCCCTTACCGTCTCTGCCGTTCACCTCTGCAACATAAATTTGTTTTGTCACTCTTTCCTCATTCATTCTTTCTACGTGACCAAACCACCAAGCATTCCTTTCTTAATCCTGGTCACAACATCATCTTACAAACCACACTCTCTCTATCACACATTTCTCACTCTGTCATTCAGATTCAGCCTAATATACTCCTAATGACCGCATTTCTACAGCATTTATTCTACTCTCGCCTTCTACTACCTCAACTTTCACTACCATACACGTATGGACTAACATAGCATTGTGAATTGCCATACGTGCCTTTTGGACACATTCTGACTTTCCACAATAGGGTTTATAATATATTATATATTTATTATATTTATTATGTTTAATGGGTTATAATTTATTATAACCTAATAATCTATAATACTCTAATTCAGATAAACGTGTGAGTATATCGACGAAATGGAGATTTTTCTTCGGACTACGATGGCCTTTCATTAATATTTTGCCTCAATCAATCTGAAGCAAATTTTCAAATGTTTATTATAGGGAGCTTTGGATGAAGTTTGCTTTTAATACAAAAATATCCTTTTTTTTTACTTTAACTTACTAATATAATTATACTAATGAAATAATACCTATAACTTGCCTGTCCAAATCAAAATTGATTAAAAACCTACCTTTTAGAATATATAGTTAGTCTTCGAACTTACTCGTAAATATACCGGACACACATATTCGGATACATTGCGGACGGCTCCGTGGCACAGTGGCTTAGCTTGAGTTACTGCGTTGAGGGCCGCGGATTCGAATCCCAACAAGTAATATAGCCCACAAATAATTGTTCTGGGTCTGGATATTTGTCCTTGTGCATTTATGTTTGTAAACTGCCTCCACGGTACAGGAGAAAATCCTAGTGTGGAGTAATTTTAAAAAATAAAATATTACGTTGTATGTAAATAGTGTTATTCATTCTTAACACAACATGATTTCAAGGTAAACCACTGATTGGGTCCTGAAAACTAGCTCCGGCTTATTCATATGCGTTTTTGGCTCTCCCAAAACTCAAAAGTAAAAAAACATGTGTGGCAATTCACGCGGCAAGTGATACCTTCAGAAAACTAAACTTGTGGGGAATGAGACGAATGCAGAGACGAATAGAAGTAGAATAATTAGGGTTTATAATTAAAATATAAATAAATTTATAATGAGCACTGTATACTGTATTCTATTTCATTCTCTTGCAGTCTAAATCCTATAGATGTATTTGTTTGTCTCTTCAGTGTCGCTTTTTCGTTTCATCGAGAATCACAACGATTCTAAAGAAGTTCTTACTTCAATAAAAAATATTTTGGTTTCGCGACGAGTAGTGCATATCAAAATTAAAAAAAAAGGAAATAATCTCAAGCAAAAAAAAATACCGACCAATATGATGATCTTAAGAGTAGTTTGGTGATTTCGGTGAACCCGGAAGGATACGATAGATATCCTAAGGGTAAGGTAGGCTTACGCTAAGGCATAATAAGATATATTCAGATTCTGAGCAAAGATTATACTTAAAATGTTCAGTTCGATCTAATTTTTATAAAATCTATGGCGAAAACACGCTCTTCTATTTTTAAACCTACCTAATATCGCATTAGTTAAAACTCAGCAGCTATAATTCTTACCAAAATTTGAAAAGTCCTTCACAATTCAAGTAATTATTACGAATCGTTGAATTATAATAAAAAAATCCAAACTGGGAGTGTCAACACAGTTGCAATTTGGGCTGGATGCTCGTTTATGAAACGTTATCAAAATTTACCGTGTAGTGGCGGTGTAAGAATATCCTCTATCCCATATCATCCTGTGGGTTTCGTAAGAGGCGTCAGAGGGAAACAGCAGAGATGGGCAGCAACGTCTTCCTAATAAAGACTAAAAATAGAAAACTGCGGTTGCCAACCCGCTTGAGCGTGGCAACAATGGTAATTATTCCACCTTCGGCAATCTATGGGGGAGGCCTATGTTCAGTAATGGACTTTATTAGGCAGTAACGGTAACGGTAACAGCTTGTTTATCACCTCTACTTCAAAAGAAAATAGCTTTAAGCTAAAAAAAGAGATGAAAACGCACAAAAAGAAATCATAAAAACATGAACACTTATGCAAAGTGGTAGAAATGAATAATACCTTTAGATATAGAAGAATACATTAATAAATACAAGTAGAAAGCGGACCTAACGAAACACAGGAAACAGTCCAAACGACAAAAGTAATTTTCATTTAAAAAGTTATTTACATTAATCCAGCTATATTTGTCCCCGATTTGTAGTGTACACAATATAAGAACTATTTTTTTTTTATTATTCATTCATTCATTACTGCCTATCAAAGTCCACCGCTGATAGAGGCCACCCCATATATTTCCCCTTAGGCACCACACATGGCAGGTGAGTTGGCAACCGCAGTTCTTTTATTTTCTAGTTATTATTATTATTATTAAGAAGATGCTGCTGCTCATTTCTTGGTATATTTCCTTCTGTCACCTTTTTCGACACCCACGGGACGATATGGTGTAGTGGGAATAAAAATATAAAACCCTTTATTTAATTTCATTAGGTACTGTTCAAAGAACTAATTAAGAAAAGTGATTTTCTTCGTAAAAGTTTTACACTTTTTACAAAATTATTCGTTGTCCAAACGTATTACCGTAGGATTTTAACTACGATCAAAGTTGTAAAATTAAGGTAAAATCTTTATTATAAGTCGGAGCAGGTTTCAAGTATTTATTGGATTTCACGGCGACGAAAAGCCTTAGAACTTTTCCTGAAAGTGATTTTGCGAGGGCTTGGCTACTTAAAAAATCAATTTTGAAACATAGTAATTATGATTTTTTTTTCAATAGCCTTACTTGTCCATCAGCTTTAATGCTCTAAGTTTTATTTTAGTTTAAATTTTGTTAGAAGCAATTTTTTCTTTTTTTTTTCTACCGACCTCAAAAAGGAGACGGTACTCAATTCGACTGTATGTTATTTTTTATGTGTGTTACCTCATAACTTTTTTCTGGGTGAACTGATTTCGATGATTCTTTTTTTTATTTGAAAGCTGGTGCTTCTTATTTGATCAAGGTCTAACCAATAGTTTTTAAGTTATTCTTAATAAATTATATTGAAGTCGGTTGTACAAAATTTTTAATTTTTAATTATTGTTATACGTAAGCGTATGTAAGCGTATTGCAGCCTATGGACATGTGTAACTAACTTCAAACAAATACATCTACAGATGTATTGTCATCTACAATTATACTGGCTTGGGTTTATTTTGAAATTTTGTTTGGTCGGTTGAGTGTTTGTCCTAGTTTTTGGAGCCGCACTAAGCCGTGACTCAAACTCACCGACACTTTTTCTTACTTTGGATAGTTCTTCCTTCGCTCTCCTGCTGACAATTCTATTTCTTCCGTTCTTTTATAGAGTCCTCCGTCGATGTTGTAGTCTTATTTTGTGGGGTGTTTTAAACATTTTGTATATTTTTAAAGAGCTTAGTCAGTCCAAATATAAAATTAAAATAATAAATAATAAAATGCTTAATAAGACGATAAAATACGATAAAAATAAAATTAAAATAAAATTAAAATAGGTTTGTATAAGTTATAAAAGTACGGCAATAAATAACAGATAAAACTTTATCAAATTATTAAGAAGTTTTTTAAGTTTGTATAAGTTATAAAATTATTTAAGATTTGTCAAGTCTACAAAAATTTCAGTTTGTTCTCAGTTTAAAAGGACCACAAAGATCCCGTCACCGTTTCTGTCAAAATTTTTCTCTATGTAGAGTCGTAACTCTACCTTCGTTTAGGTATTATACCACTCTTATTTACACACAATATATATGTAAAAATAGTTATTAAGTTCAATTTTGTTTTGTCCTTATGTGACTCTACCTAGAGACAGTATAAATTTTTCTCCAATTATATAATAAAAGAAACAAATAACTTGTAAAAATTTTTTTTTTTAAATATTTTTGACTCTACCTAGAGTCGTCTCTTTTGTCTTAGCTAACTCTATAAAATCTAGTCAGTCTTAATCTAATAATATTTGTCTA